>PVJI01002152.1:0-153772 GCA_004026765.1 Micronycteris hirsuta | reverse complement strand
CTACTATAAATTCCAATGCAAAAGTATTTATTGTCATATAATTTATGCAAACTGCATTCTCTCTCCTAGAAAATCACAATGCACTAGAGAAAATTAGAGGCTCTTTGTGAGAAAAATAACCTTGTAGGACAAGATCCAAGATGGCAGAGAAGTAAGTGGAAGCTACACTAACCTCCTCCCAGGACCAATCTCAAATTACAACTAAATTGTAGAGAAATCACCCAGAATAACCAACTGAACAATACCTAGAGAGAAGCCTTATAATCACGGAAAAACAAAGGAAAACACTTCTCCACAACAGGACCGATAGGAGTGCGGAGGAGACACAAGAGGGCTGGCCGGGCTCCCATGGGTGGCAGCTGAATAGCCTGGGGGGAATTTCAGTGGCTGGGGGTTTCCCCTGAGAAGGGTGGAGTCTAAACCCCAACCTGGGTTCCCCAGCCTACAGCACCAGAGCTGGAAAGAAGCCCAGATAACATCCAGCTGTGAAAAGTGGCAGGGTTTCTGTCTGCCAGAGAGAGATAGATGGCTGGAGATGCAGAGAGCCTCTTAAAGGGCCAAAGCACACAATTTCATTTGCAGCCACTTACCCTGGGCTCTGGCAAAGGAGGAGAAGAGTGGACTAGAGATGCTTGAGGAGAGTCTAGGGATGGTGGCTTTGTGGACAGAACTGAGGGAACAGCCACCAGGATTCCTGTGCTGGGTCATTCTCCAGACTGCAGGAACTGTCTTTCTCAGGCAGAACACTGGCTTCCAAGTGGCATCAGCCTGAGGGGAAGCAATAGCCTCGTCCACAGGGATTAATCTTCCCCACCCTGTGGTGCTTAAGCCTGACTGCTGATTACAGAGTGACTAGATTAACAACTGAAGGAGACAGCCACAGACTGTGGATTGCTGGTAGTCTCAAACAGGGTGACTGGGACACCATCTGATCCAGAAAGAGCAGACAATGGCAAACACTAGATTTTCCTGAGATGAATTCCACCGCGGTCTTCTTCAGGATTTGCATTATTTTCTCTCCTGCATTCAGTTTAACATTCATTTCTATTTAACATTCATTTCTTGTTCTTCAAGTTTTTGCCTGTTAGGTCACTGGTTTTTATATTATAGTTTTATTCAAATCTCATATTTTGCTCCTCCTTTCTATTACTCTACTGTACCTTCTTATTTCCTCTTATTTTCTTTTTTTTTTTTAAGATTTTATTTATTTATTTTTAGAGAAAGGAGAAGGGAGGGAGACAGAGAGGGAGAGGAAGAGCAATGTATGGTTGCCTCCCACATGGCCCTCACAGGGACCTGGCTTGCAACCCAGGCGTGTGCCCTTGACCGGGAATTGAACCAGGACCGTCTGGTTCCCAGCCCGCGCTCAATCCACTGAGCTACACCAGTCAGGGCTATTTCCTCTTATTTTCATCTTAAATTTTATTTTCTCTCTTGCTACAACTTATTAACATTCTGCACTCTTACTATTTCTCCCATCTCCAGCCTCTCAAAACCATTTTTTTGTCATTGGTCATCTCACATTCTTTTTCCCGTCCTTAATATACCCTTATTTTCTCTCCACCTTTATCAATCTTTGCTCATTGGCTGAGGATATGGTGGTTGTTCTTGTATTTCTTCAATTTTATTTCCACATCTTCACTCTTTTTGTATTTCAAATCTCAAATTTTACTGTTCCCCTCTCTTACTTTGCTTTGCTTTGTTCTTAACCTTTCTTTTTTTCATTTTAAATTTTAATTTTCTCTGTCTTAGCCTGGTTTTCATTCCTCACACTTAGTATTCCTTCTCCCCCTATCATTTCAAAATCACTTCTCTTTCCTCTAGACATCTCTTAAGCTTTTCTTTCTTTCTTTTTCCCTCTTATTCCCATCTCGCCTATATAAATCTTTGTTCGATTGTTATTGATAATGCTGTAGTGGATCTACAATCCACTGTAGTGTTTCTCCAATTTAGTTTCTACTTTTTTTATCTCTCATTATATACTTTTTAAATTTCTGTTTAAACCTAATACTATATACTTCCCTTCCTTACTCCATTCTGCCTTCTTCCCTCCCTTTTTTAATTTATAATATAAATTTTGCTTTCTGTCTTTGCTTTGTCTCTATCCCTACTGTTATTATTGTTCCTCCCTTACCCTCTCAAAGTCATCTTTCTTTCAGTTAGTCATCTCATATTCATTTTTCCTTTTTTTTTAATTTTTTTTAAAGATTTTATTTATTTATTTTTAGAGAGTGGAGAAGGGAGGGAGAAAGAGCAATGTATGGTTGCCTCTCACATGGCCCTCACTGGGGACCTGGCCTGCAACCCACGCATGTGCCCTGACTGGGAATCGAACTGGGACATTTTGGTTCCCAGCCCACGCTCAATCCACTGAGCTACACCAGCCAGGCCATTTTTTTCTTTCTTATAATAATCTAAATCTCTTTATATCTTTATTAATGTTGGCTCATTGGTTGTTAATAGTATGATTGTGGGTGAAAGTTATTTTTGCTGGTATAGATTTGTTTCCTGAGCTGTTAGGTTTTGTTCTGGCAGCACCTGCATGAGAGTGTACAAGAAATGGTGGGTAGAGTGACTCTCAGTCAGCCAGCTAGAGGGAAGGACACAGAAAAGAATAACACGAAAACAACCAAAACCCGATTACAACCAGAAAGCCAACATAAATGGCATAAAGGGCATAAAGTTCAGGAGATAAAGGAGACTGCACTGCTGAATCTCACAGGTCTCTTACCACAGAAGGTCACACCATGAAGACAGGGAGTCAAAGCAGATCAATCTAAGAAGCAGAAACAAACAAGAAGAGTCACCTAAGTTGGGGAGACAAAAAAACAGCTTCCAAATAAAAGGAAGGGAGGAATCCCCAGAAAGACTGCTAAACAAAATTGATGCAAGCAAACTATCAGACACTGAGTTCAGAATAATGGTTATAAGGATGCTCAATGAGATCAGTGAGAACTACAAAGAGCTACATGGAAGCTACAAGGAACTTACTGTGAACTACACCAGCATGAAAAAGGACATAGAAACTATCAATAAGAGCCAGGAGGAAATGAAGAATACAATTTCTGAATTGAAGAACACAATAGAAGGAATCAAAAGCAGGCTAGATGAAGCAGAAGTTCGAATCAGCGAGCTGGAGAACAAGGTACAGAAAATTCCCAGACAGAAAAATAAGATGATAAAAGACCTAAAAAGAATTAAGAGGGCTTAAGGGAGCTGCAGGACAACATGAAATGTAATAATGTCTGTATAATAGGGATACTAGATGGAGAAGAAGAGGAGTAAGGGATAGAAAACCTATTTGAAAAAGTAATGACAGAAAACTTCCCTAGCTTGATGAGAGAAGAAGTCATACAAGTCCAGGAAGCACAGAGGGTCCCAATCAAGATGAACCCAAAGAGGACCACTCCAAGACATATCATAATTAAAATGGCAAAATTTAAAGACAAAGAGAGAATCTTAAAGGCAGTAACATACAAGGGAGCTCCAATACAGCTTCCAGCTGATTACTCAACAGAAACACTACAAGCCAAAAGGGAATGGAAAGAAATATTGCAAGTAATGAAAAGCAAAGGCCTTCAACCAAGACTACTGTACCCAGCAAGGCTCTTATTTAAAATGCAAGACAAAGTAATATGTTTTTCAGACCAAAAAAAAAAAAAAAAAGGCTAAAGGAATAAAGGAATGCATCTCCACAAAATCAGCATTGCAGGACATGTTAAAGGGACTACTTTAAGAAGATGAAAAAGAGAGCAAAAGAGAGAGGAACACAGGTACAAAGGCAAAAATGGCAATGAATAAATACAAACAGCAAGTGCTGGAGAGGATGTGGAAAATAGGGAGCCCTTGTGCACTTTTGGTGGGAAGGCAGATTGGTGCAGCCACTGTGGTAAACAGTATGGAATTTCCTCAAAACACTAAAAATGGAACTGCCTTTTGATCCAGCAATTCCATTGCTGAGATTATACCCCAAGAATCCTGAAACACCAATTAAAAAGAACCTATGTATCCCAATGTTCATAGCAGTGTTATTTACAATAGCCAAGTGTTGGAAGCAACCTGAATGTCCACCAGTAAATGAATGGATCAAAAAACTGTGGAACACAATGAAATATTATGCTGCAGAAAGAAGGGATTCTACCTTCTGCAACAGCATGGGTGGACTGGAGAGCATTATGCTAAGTGAAAGAAGCCAGGTGGTGAAAGACAAATACCATATGATCTCACCTATAAGAGGAATCTAATGAGCAAGATAAACCAGAAGCATGGAAACAAGGAACAAATTGACAGCGATCAGAGGGGAGGCAGGAGGGAAATCAGGTGTAAAAGAAGGGGAGTCTAGTCAAGGAACAGGTATAAATGACCCATGGACATGGACAACAGGGTGGGGATTGACTGTGGGAGGGGGAGTGGGAGGAGCACAGGAGAGCAATGGGGGAAAATTGGAACAACTGTAATAGAACAACAATTTAAGAAAGTATTAACACCTTCTAGAAATAATAATAAAATGCAAAAACAAAAAGAAAAATAACATTGTAGAAGCTTACACTGTTTGTCAAATTTATGTGAGCAGAAAACACATGTTGAGAAGCACCTACTGGGAAATGTCCACTTTTGTCTTGCTGCAGGGTAATGTATAATGCACACGTAAAGCCATGAACTTCAGAGCCAAATGTGCCTGGGTCTAAATCCCATCTCTGCCATCAGCTATGTGTGGCCCTTTTCTTCATCTCAAAAACAGGTATCATATTACTTACTGCCTAGGTTCAGTGTGAGGATTGATGGAAGAATATACCTAAATCACAGTGCCTGGCACATAAGAGAAACTCAGTAAAAGAGTCTACCATTTTTACCAGACAGGGCATCATTTAGTAAGAGCCCAGTGTGCCAGTCTGCTAAGTGGTTTGCATCAGGCATGGTGAAGGGTTCCTCCAGAATCCTCTCCCATGCTTATTCTACTAGCACTTATTGGATCTACATTTTAGCATTGAAATGGTTTGGGGTGAGCTAGGAAAGTCTGATTGAATTCATTCTGCCTGATTCTTACCTTAGATGTTGCACGATGCAAGCCCCAAGGACACTATCAACCTTCCAACAATCCCTACTCCACTTAGCTTTAAACTGAGCATCCCAGGAGCACAGCTGGTAGCCAGCACCTGGCTTCAGGTGCAGGTAGACACAGAACAGAGCTAGGAGTGTTCAGGGCTTCCCTCCCCTCTAGAGTCACATGGACGCAGGCATTGGTGAGACATGCTGCCTTTACAGGAGTTTGGGACTTAAAGATTGTCCTCTTCAGGCCCACATGGCCCTGGTTTAGACCCTGGGGGCCCCAGTTGGGCTTCTCAAATTTAAGAGATGCTTTAACCAGTTTTAGGGACATCTGTTCTGGCAGTCCCCCGACAACCCAGGACGCCTGAGTGAGCAGCCACAGGCTCTGCCAACAGGGAGGCCCATCCACTAATGGGATAACGGCTATGAAAGAGCCCATCCTACCTGGTACCCAAATCAAAGGGTGAACTCAGCGCATGGGAAGCACACCAGCCTTTTAGTCCACACAAGTGAATCTACTTCTGGAACAGGAATGGTCTTGCTTGTAGTTAACAATCATCCTTAAAGTCTGTCTAATGCCCGTAATGTCCCCAGGAGGGGTTTGGTCATTCCCATTTTGTAAATGAGTAACAGACAGAACCTGACCAGAACTCAAGGGTTCTTATTTCGGGGGCTATCTAAACTGGAGCAGATGTTTGTTTTTACTGACTGGCAAAATATCAAGTGTCAAAAAAGAGGGAGGGTGGAAGAAGGGAAAAGAAAGGGAGGGAGGGGAAGGGGTAGTCAGACGGTGTTGCTGGTGTGTATTATTCATAGATGTTAAAAGAATGGCAGCTACTGTTGCCTGGTCTTGCCACATGAGCAGAATCTGAGACAAGAACAACTTTCTTAGAAAGCTCTGAAGGACAGATGGCATCTCCGAATGCCGTCCTCCCAGTGGCCTCGTTTTTCTAATTTCCACTTAGAAGGGTGACAGCTTGAGCATGTCCCTCATGTGAAAACTGCCAAAGGACAAGGCCACAGGGCCGTGTGGATCCCCACCACAAGTCCCCCTTCCTGCTGCCCCACAACAGCCCCTCTTTGCCTCAGATGATGTCCAAGGCTCTTGAAACCAAGCCGCCCATCCTTTGGGCATTTTGAGTCACCAAATATAAAGTATTAACAAGTAACAAACCATAAACATATATGTATGTGGTGTAGAAAAATGGTGTATTTTAAAGTGAAGGCAAAAAAATGTACTTAGTAAAGTTAAGTGTTTTTGTTTGGTACATTCTAAAAATAGGAAAATAGAATATGGTGCTGTCTGATAGTTTAGGAGTAAAAGGGAAATAAATCATTCTTTTTTCTTTAAAGATTTCATTTATTTATTTTTAGAGGGGAAGGGAGGGAGAAAGTGAGGGAGAGAAGCATCGGTGTGGGGTTGCTTCTCACACCCCCCACTGGGGACCTGGCCCACAACCCGGGTATGTGCCCTGACTGGGCATCAAACCAACAACACTTCGGTTCCCAGGCCGGCACTTGGTCCACTGAGCCACACCAGCCAGGGCAGAAATAAATCATTCTTGGGCAAAGCTATATTTAACAAAACTTTATGGCTGACTCAGCAACTGTTAGAAGGCAGAGGTTGCTGACATTTGGGAGAAGATGGGGAGCAAGTCACTGTGCGCTTACATGTTAGCTCTGGTGCGTGCCAGGTTGGAGTTCTAGAAGGCACCAGTGACACTGAACTCCTGTTAAGGAATGACGCTGCTCTTTACCAGGACAGGGGCTCGCTCTTGCTTTGCCACTACATGGCCACCAGTCCTTCAGCTCCCTGACTCACTTGGTGATGTCCAGGGGCAGTGATGCCATGGCCTCAGATCCAGGGACGGGCTTGCTGCCGCCTGCTCTGCCCCAGCACACCTCTGAGCTCGCGGCTCTGTGCTGTGCCAGCAAGTCTCAGCCTGACTTTGAAAGTGCCATCTCTTGCCCCACATTTGAATAATGAAAGCCATTAATGAATCTGAAGCCATTTTCCCCCACTCCTAAGTCAGCCCTACTGCTGAATTACAGGAGTTAAATAATGAAAATGGTAAACACTGGAAAACTGACTTACACTTTGATGCTTTCTCCAGGATTCTATTATTTGTTTTATTGTTCCCAGAGGGATGACCCTATGTTTGCTCGGACACAAACAAAATAACAATTGCCCCCATTTACTGAGCATTTGTGATGTAACAAGTGGCTCATAGGCATTTCTTATTCAATCCTGTTGCTATTCTAATCAGTAAAGAATGGGCAGAATGTTCCTTTCTGCATTTTATAGGTGAGGACACCAATGCCCAGGGAAGCTGAACAGCAAAACTGCACAGCTAGTGAATGAGATGCACTTCCCAGTCCTTCTGACCCTCAGCCATCCCTCCGGCTGCTCCACCTGCTGCCCACAGCCAGTGCCAGGAGCAGCGAACTGGCCGACCCTTACTGCGAGGCAGCCTCTGCCCCAATTCCTGCCTCCTGTAAGACAGTTTCAGCCTTACAGCATTTCTCCAAATGCTTTGCTTCGTTATTAAAATCAGAAACAAAACTGAGAGAAGTAGAAACTTATTGTATCGAGAATTGTCAAAATGTTCCCCCTGGAAGTGCAGAAAAAATACTGAAAGAGGTCTTCGATCATACCCATTTTAAAAATATTTACTGTAAACAAATATCCTGATAACTCAAATTACTTAAAGACAAATCTAAATTAGGAGAGGTGCTTAGGGAAACTTAATGAATTTTTTAATTTTTTAAAAAAATTTTATTTATTTTTCTAGACAGAGGGGGAAGGAGGGAGAAAGAGAGGGAGAGAAACATCAATGTGTGGTTGCCTCTCATGTGCCCCCCACTGGTGACCTGGCCCACAATCCAGGCATGTGCCCTGACTGGGAATCGAAGCAGAGATCCTTTGGTTCTCAGGCCTGCACTCAATCCATGGAGCTACGCCAGCCAAGGCCTAATCAAAAGGATGGGCTGTAATTACCATCTTATGTGTATATAGTATCTGAGCTGCGCTTTTCTCCTGAGCAACTTCTTATTCACGTTTCCTGTCATTGTGTGTGCTAGCCACATATATTATATGCACTTCTGTGGAATCCTAGTGTCACCTGAGTAGATGAAGATGCTGCAGAGTAGCTATCAGAAAGCATGGTCTGTGTCACTGTGACCTTCCTTTTTAGCCACCACCCACTGGGAAGGAAAGAGGGAAGAGGTACCAGTCTGAAGGAAAAAGGTGGCAGAGCGCGCAAGGCTAACTAAGGACTTTCTGAAGCCAACAGCTTCTGTGTCTGAAGTGCTGGAGATGAGAAAAGCTGCCAGGGGCCCTTCCACTCCCACGCCCAGGGTAATCAGCACAGAGCGGGTAGGATGACCACTGGGCACTGGCACTGGTGTGGTCACTAGTACTCAGCTTACACAGAACCGGCTTGCTGGTCATGAGTATCCTCTTCCCCAGGCCTCATACCCAGACACCAATGAGCCCTATTCCTTCACAACAGGAGGTGCTGCTCACGGCACAGGTAAGGCCACCTGCCCAAGGTCCAGCACAACAGGTGGGCAGTAAGTCCCTGTCAATTCCGTTTCCATCCTGTGACCTGTGACTGTTCTTCAGAGAAGATGGTGTGGAAAAAGCCAAATAAACTATGGGAAACCCCGGGGGCAGGAAAAAGGCCAGTGGTCAACAGGGCGTGGGGGAGGAGGAGGGGTGAATAGAAGCAGCACAGAGGATTTCTAGGCAGTAAAACTACTCTTTATGACATGTGTCATACGTTTGTCCAAACCCACAGAATGTACAAGATCAAGAGTGAACCTAAGGTGGACCGTGGACTCTGGTTGGGGATGACGTGGCAGTGAGGCTCCCAGTTACCAGCTCTGCTGCAGAGATGTCAGTAATGGAGGAGGCTGTGAATGGAGGCGTGGGGGTGGGGGGGTTGGTGTAGGAAATCCTGTGCCTTCCCCTCAGTTTTGCAGTGAACTTAAAACTATTATAAAATAATGTCTTTTTAAAAAGTCAATTAGTAGATCCAGCAGAGTCAGGACAAACCAGCTGGTCTTGGATAATGTGGCTTTTGAATGAGAATGCAAGAGGTCACAGAAGGATCTGGCAACTGGATCTTCCCTCTAATTCTCTCTCTGTGGCAGACAGTCGGGAGGCAGAAAATGAACAGTCTGAGCCATGGAAAGGCCCTGGGGCTGGGGTGAATCTATGTCACTCCTGGGCCCGCCTCAGAGGCCCTGGGCAGAAGGCCCCACTGTGACCCAGCACCACCCACCCTGCACCCTCTGTCAGTTTCCTCATTGAGGGAGTAGCCGAGAGAGCAGCTGCGCCCCCGCTGTCCGCCGTTTGGAAGTGCGTGTGCTCTAACTCAGTCAATCAAACTAAGTTTGAAAATGCAGCTAAAATTTCATGAGTGGTGAAATCTAGTTCATGATGAATAATTATTCATTTTCAAAGTAATTAATATTTGTGGTTTTTCCTTATGTCCAGATTTATGTGGGCAGGCTCAGAATTTAAGCATCCGGAGAAAGTAAGGTGTTGAAGTTGAATGTTGTGAGGTAAGGAGAACAGAACGGGAACAGACTTCCCACCCTGGCGGGTGCCGCTGCAGAGGGAGAGTCTGGGTGGTTCTCAAACCTCACTGCACTGCAGGATCACTGACAAGCAGAGAATTTCTGGCCGCAGGCCTTACCCAGGCTCATTATTATGCAGAAGGCGTTGGCATCTGCATAGTTTTAATTCCTCAAGGGGGTCTCACTATTAAGAAAGGCCGGGAGCATCTTGCCCTGGAGATGACAGCATGGCTGCGAGTTCTAGCTGAGCCCTTCACTCAGGGGAAGACCTTTCTACCAGAAATTAGAAATCAAGATGCTCTGTAGCTTAAAAGAGAAAGCAGAAGTGGCATCACCAAAAATGCTTGTTTTCTTTGAATGGCAACTGTGAAACTGTCTCATGAGAAAAAATAACAAGCCAACACCTGGAAAGCTTTTTACCTCCTCTGTTTCCATGATCAATCAGAACACTGTGACCGTTGGTTTTACCACCGAAAGAAAAACTGGAAGCAGTGAGTGAGAGGAGCTTGGGAGGAGCAGGGTCAGGAGCTTCTGTGCTTCCAAAGGGTGCAGAGGACCCCAGAGGGCACCTTCCCTCACCAGAGTCTCCTCTCTGGGTGACACAGGGCCTCCTCCCCTTGCAGAGAACATAATCAGCCCCTGTGTGAGCTTTGGGGCAACTGGTACTCAAAAAGTCCCATAACCAAAGGAGTTTATAGGAGCTGGAGAAGCGAGCAGAATGACGCACCACATGACTAAGACCGAGATGCTGCAAAAACTGGCTTCCTGGCCACATGGCACCGTGTGGATGATACGTTAGACCGACAGCACTTCTCCAGGAGACATCACCAAGCAAGTCTTTGCGGCATTTCTAGGAGCTCTGTGAGGATCAAGAACTGTCTCTTTCTAAAGGAAACAAAATAAAAGCAAGGATGTGCAGAAGCACAGAACTTCTGTCGAATGCATCTTCCCCTTGGGTCTCCACCTGTGGAGACCATGCTTCCATTTCAGGGCCAGCCCCACGGAGGAAGCACTGAGTTCTTCCAGTGGCACAGTAGCTGTCGAGTCTGGCTAGAAATCTACTGTCCCATCTAATGGACCTGCTCTCTGAGGAGCGAAATGTCCAGTCTTCTCGGAACCAAGAGCCCAGTTTTTGTCATTTAAAAAGAGGCGAGGGCACATCTGTGTCCTGGAGACTGCAAACACAGGCAGACACCCTAGCCAGGTTATGTGGGCCAAGATCCCATCCTGGACTCCACAGTATTCCCAGAACGTCATCCAGCCCAACACATGCCAGCTCTCAGCACTGCTGCCTATCTATGCAGGCAACAGAGACAGATGTCATGATAGGGAAGCTGCTTTAGGCGTAAAGGATGTGGGAAAGATGTAGGATGACCCCTTGGCAACTCACTCCAGCACTGTTTCTCTGGGAAGTTTATTTTATCATTTAATGAGGAAAGGTGTAAACAAACTGTATTTCATCTGGGGTTCTGGAATCAAAATGAACAGTATTAATATATTCAGGTTCCTGTATTTATTTTATAAGTCATATTAATAATAATTCTTCTAGTCCCCATAAGTTATTATTCCTTCCATGTTACATACCATATTGCTTTTGAGAGATGATGTCGTCCATCACTTATTCAGCTTGTATCTTTACAATAGTCATCAAAGCAGAATGTGTACCCCCATGTGTCGTATGTTCTCCTCGCCTGTGTGTGGGAAACATCCTTCCCCAAAGAATCTGTATGTCTGGAAATTGCCACCAAACACATGGGCAGATACCTTATGCTCCATCTGGGATATCTTTCCCTCCTCCCAGATCTGATCCACTGTGAGTTACCTGATCCTGGATCCGGTCCTCTATGACCAATCTAATCCTGGGTCTGATCCTTGCTGTTCTACCTGACCCCAAGTCTGATCCACTGTGATCCAGCTGATCCTGCTTTTGGTCCTCAGTGACCTACCTGATCCTAGGTTGGACTCACTGTAAACAGCTGAGCTCATGTGGAAAGAGCAAACCCTCCCTGGAAGCCCTTGATTGTTCTTGCCCACCTCCTTAGAGGGACCATTTTACACCTTGAGTGGAAATTGTAATATCCCCACTAGGAAGTCAGCCCTAAACAAAGGTAGCTGCAAACGTTCATATTTTATCTTTAGTGGCAAGACTGTACTTGGCCCCTTTAGCCAGAGAAGTTTCCTCTGCAGATAACTTTTTTAAATCTCAGTAAAAATATGAAATTTTCACCTAATTTTACCATTTACTATTTGAATTAGTTCATCTAAATGTTCAAATGAAATGATCTACCTGGTCTTTTCTTCCCTCTATCTAGAGAGATGATTCTCCTGATTCCTACATTTTTAACCAGGGCTCGTGGTTTCACCGAAAGTCTGTGGACAGAATTTGAAAGACATGTACATGTACATGTACATATACATAAATGGGGAATAAACAAATCTTTTTTTTCATTCGCCTATAGCTGAAACTTAGTATTGACTTCAGTTGTGAATGTGAGTGGCAAACCACAGTAGGATTATAAGTTCTTAGGGTCCTGTTGCCTCAGAAATCTCAGGTGTTTTCACAACAACACTGCAATTACTGCAGACGGATACATATAGGATTGGTTTTTAGTGATATCTTACAGATTTTGTAAAGATTTTCAAATATTTTGAGAAGGGGCCCAAAAGCCTCATCAGGCCAGATGAGCCCATGGTTCATACAGATAAACGTTTAGCTATGATAAGACAGGAACACAACTCAGTTGGACTTCGAGCACGTTTGGATCCCTGGAAACTGAAGAACCCATCATGATGATGAAGCTCAGAGTGCACTTTACTTTTCAGACTTTATTCTCTCTTTATTGCAACTCTACCAGGGAGGAAACGAGATGCTGGGCAGACTGGTTACCTGGAGCCCTGAGCACAGAGAGGGAGGGTGCTGCCCAAGGTCACACAGCTGGGAGCAGCAAAGAGAGACCTTGTCTCTGCTGCCCACACTCTCTCACCAGAAATCCTGCCCCCTCCCAGGCGGAGCTGGTCCCTCTGTCTTTCCATCTGCTCTCTAACCCCACAATAGGAAGGAACATGGTCCTCTTGTATTATGTCCCTCCAAGCATTGGCTTGAGAGCCCCATCATGTATTCAGTCCTCCAAACTGCTCCCTGCTCAGTCTGCTCTACACCTTTCTAGGGAGCACCTGGCTTCTCTGGGGAGAACCTCAACAGCCCATCTCACAGATGCAGCTGCTGACTGGGTCCAGGTGGAAACACAAGTGTGCAGCGTCCCCTTGCCGAAACAGAGAAGGTGTCAGCTGCTCACAAAACAGGTTAGCCAAACAGACAAGAGGGAGATGAGGTGGCGACAGTAAGGAAGAAGAGAGGGCAAGATGGCGAGGGGCAGGAATGGGAGCAGGTGACAGAGCTGAGGCCTTGAAAAAGGACCTGGACAGAGGAAGGGTGGCAAGGGAAGGGTGAGGAGTGAGGGTCAGAGTCCACTGCAAGCTTGTTCCACTTACTGTGCTATTTATTCAAGGTAACTTTTAGGCTTTACAATAATGAAACCATTAATCGGTAAATCTTGACGTCTCCTGGTTTTCTCTGTTTTCAGATCTATTCTCTTCCTATATTTCCCATAAAAGGACCAGGGAGACTTGATTCAGACTCCAGCCCGAGATAGCCAAGCCATGAGACCCTCAGCCTCAGTTTCTCCCTCTGCAAGGCCCCAGTGCTTTCTACGATGAAGATTGCGTTTGGAGGGAAGTTGTGAACCCCAGACACCAGCTGGCTGCCCCCGTCTCTTCATCTGCACTGACGCACTTGCCAATGTTCTCTGAGCAGAATCTCTTGCTCAGTGCTGCTGCCTGCCAGCCCCACTCCCTCTGACAACCTCACTGTCCTGTGCTTTTTTCCCAGAGGCATGTGGCACCATCCTACACACTATGTGCTCAACCTCCTTATCTGCTCACTGAGCAGTGCCCCTCCCCCCAGGTCCCAAATGTGAGCTGCACTTGCTATGTGCTCCTCACTAGGTCCCTGCCCTGTGCCAGCCTGGGATCCCTGCTCAACAGCGATGGGCTGACAAACAGGGACACTGGGAGCACAGAGAGTAGATATGGAAGCATTTGTTATCTGTCCACAGCGTTGTCTCCGAGGCCCTGTGCCCTCAGTATCAAACTTGGCCCAGGAAGGGAGAAGGGTACTGTCCGCAGCGGCTACCCTTCCATTCAGGATGGACACTGAAGAGGTTGCGCTTGACAGGAGCCGGAGAAGGAGAGGCCCAGTCTGACAGGCCACAGCTGCTGTCCTGGATGATGGGACACTCAGGGCCTTGGGCTCAGGTCTGCCTGGATCTCTCCACACTCCAGGCTGGGTGCGAGCGCCCTGGGGCTGGCAGACACACTGAGCAGGCCTTTTTTACGCAACCATGTTTGTGGTGGGCTCTCCTGCCTGGTATCTGGGACATCTGCCGGAAGTCAGGCACCGCCTGTGGGATTCCGCAGCATCTCAGCGGGTATCCTGCTGCCGTTGCCTGAAGCCACAGCCCAGGCCTGCACCTCAGAGAAGGGCTGAAAAAGGCAACGTGGCCTGGGCCATTAATCAACCCTGGTGTTGCCATCCAAGGTGAATCTTATACAAAAATAAAATCAAAACCCCCAGTCCAAAATATCCTCCAAAGGAGGGTTGGGGGCTCTGCCTGTGGTGGGCGAGGCCTGGACCGCAGCATCTGGGACTCCTAATTATAGGGACTCAGGTCCGAAAGTGTCATGTGTGAACTGAGATGTGCCTATATCTGCAGAGTCTTCTAACTGTCATCTTGGCCACCAGCTTCCTCACAACAAGAAGACAAAAATATAGACATCCATGTGCCCCAAAGGGCCTCTTACATCGGTAGGACTTCTTTTCACCTTTGTCTTCAGGATCATTTTTAGATTTGGCTCAGTCGGTATCCTGCCCCTATTCTGAGATGAGGCCTGCATGACCTAAAGGAACTGCTTCTTTTAAAGTTCTCATCGCAGGTACAAGACGGCCTCACTAACACCTCTGGTGGAACGTGTTTATCAGAGTCTCTGCTACCCATGGCTGTTTTTGAAGATCTTGCAGTCCGACCCAGGCTTGGGATGGAGAATCGCACTTCCAGACCCCACGAGCTCCCTGTATTCCTTCCATTATCGAGCGCTTCTCCTGTCCAATGGGACCAAAACCCACCTTTTTACTCAACTCCAAAGTGCTGAGCTGCTGGGCTCACTTGGTCTCTGAACCTCTCTCACCCTCCCTGCATCACCTACATTTTGGCCTCCAAGTCCACCGAACTTCCTGACCCTCAAACTCAGCATCTCTAGTCGGAGGTCAAATAGGCGTCACTAACATGCCCCAATGTAAGCCCTATGCTATCCACTCTAACTTCCATCTCCCCACTCTTTCCCACACTGACCTGCACCCCGTTGCTCAAGATAAAAACCTTGGAGTCACCCTTGACCTTTCCCCTTCTTCACATTCCATCACCACAGTCCAGACCACCATCTCCCATCTAGACTATCTCAGTAGACTGTACAGTATCTCTAGGCTCTCACTTGCTCAACCGCTAAGAGTCCCCAAGAGAGGATCTCAACAGGTGAAGTGGACAGAGTCACTCCTGGTGCATACTCTCCAGAGGTTCCCCCACACCTCAGAGTCTGAAATCCTTCTATGCCTTGGAGACCCAACATGGCACCCTCTCTCCTCCCACACTCTACCTGATGTCCTGCCCTCCTCAGACAGTCTCCTTGCTGTTGCTGGCATGTACTGTTGTTACTGAGATTAAAAAAAATAATGAGAAATTAATATTGGAATAGAAAAATATCAGAGATATTAATACAATGAAATACAGTCATCATGTGAAGACAAGTTGAAGACAAAATGATTGTATATCAAGAAAATATAAGATAATCCCTAATAAATCATAAAACTATATGAGAAAGTTCAATATGTTCACCAGATGAGACATCCACAAATAAAAATTGGGCTTTTCTCTACACCTACTAAAAAACCCATAATGCTTTAAAGGCCCAAAAAATCCCCAAATATATCAAGATATACAATTATCCTTATGAAGAATCAATATTATAAAGAGACCCATTCTCCTCCAACTAAATTTATGAATTCTGTGGAAGACTAACCAAAATTTCAGCAGAATTTCCTCCCAATACTTTTTATGAAAAATTCAAGCATTAAGAACAGTTGAAAGAATTTTATAGTAAACAATTACATACCCACCACTTAAACTCTATTATTAACCTTTTACCATATTTGCTTTATCACAAGCCATCTGCCTATCCAATCCTCTATCCAACCATCAATCAATCTTCTTAAATGCATATCAAAGTTGCAGACTTCATTACACTTCACCTTAAACATTCTGTATACATATCATTAGCTAGAGTCATTATTTTTTATAGTGTTTTTTATTTACATACAATTAAATGCACAGATCATAAGTAAACACTTCCAAAGGTCTGGAATGCATACACCTGTGTAACACAAACCAGTACCAAATATGTAACATTGACGCCATTCCAGAAAGTTCTCCCACACATCTGTCAATGGATCCTCACTCCCACTGTGAGGCAAATACTTTCCGATTTTCCCACCATGGGTCAGTTTTACCTCTTGAGAAATTTGTATAAATGGAACCTTATGGTATGTGCTCTTCTGTGTCTAATTTCTTTCATTCAGTCTAATTATTTTAAGATTCAGCCAAGTAGTTCCCTATATGTGGAATTCAATTCTTTTTTTCTGCCTAACTTTTCACTGTATACATGAACCATGCTGTGAATCCATTCAGTGGTTGATGAATACCTGAACTACCTACTAACCAGTTTTTGAATGAAATTTGGGGGGCTAATTCTAAAATATATCCAGGAGGGAAAAAGTACAACAGCCAAGCAAGAATTTCTGTGAAGAGGGACTTGCCCTACTAAGTATGAGAGCCCCTTAGACAGCTATAACAATTAAGAGTGGATTTTGACACAGAAAAGGCAAATAAATCAACAGAATAGAATTTAAAAGTCCAGAAACAAACTGATGTATATAAAATAAATGTATTTAAAATAAAGTAGGTATTTAACAGTCCTCACTGCACGTTAGATACAAATTTGAAAAAAAGGAAAGAAAAATATGTATAGAACATTAAAGAGATTTCCCTAAAGAAAGTATAAAACCTTGAGGCCATAAATGGAAAAACTGACTAACCACAGAAAATTTAAACCCTTCTGCATAATAAAGAACATAAAAATTAAAAAGATAGGTATATTGAGGGAGGGGAAAAGCGTAATGTCCTTAGAGTTCTTTTAACTCCTATAATCAATAAGAATTAGATAATCTCTAGAAAACTCAGCAACTGGATTGAACAGTGTCCCAGACAGGAAGAAATACAAATGACTAGAAATGTTTTCTTAAGTGTTCAACCTCACTAATAAATAAAGAATGGCAATTAAAAGGCCATGAGTTGACAAACTTTTTTAAATTGAAAATACATGCAGTGGACAAGAGCTTGAGACACTTGCACACCTTTTGCTCACAGGCCGGTAGCTTGCCAGGCCCCGCGTTGCATGTGAGCACATCCATGGACCTGTAATTCCACATCCGGTGCTAGCCTCGCGTATCCACCAGAACACTGGATTACAAACACTGTGGTATTAAAGAATTTGAAAATAATTAAAATGTTCTTTAAGAGGAAAAAAGTTAATGAAAGTTGATATATCCATACCACAGAATATTTATTACTCAGTCCCTTAAAATAATAAGGGAGAGATTTCAGACTAACACAGAGAACAATCTCCAAGCTCTATTTTAAAAAAGAGAGTCATGTGTATTGTCTAATCTAATACTTGTAAAAATGATCTGTATATATGCCCATGTGCAGGTTTATCAACTCACAGGAAAACATCTTGAAGGCTTCATAACAGAGCCATTTCCAAGAACAGGATTTTTACTCTATTCACTTTTCTATTGCTTGGATCTTTACACTGAGGCTGTAGAACTTGTCTGATAAAGTGTTTTCTTTTGTCTTGTTTTTAAAGGGACAGTGGGGGCAGGGAGTTGAGGAAGGCCAATCTTTCTCGTGACTATTAAATCTTAATAAATTACCAATTATTTATAACATTTACAAATAAATTCTAGGCCCCTTTAATTGCTTGAGAACTGGAAACGAAGGATGAGAGAAGGTGCCGGCTCGCAGTCACAGTGCGCTCCCCATGCGCAGGAACAGTAGGTATGCCATACATGATGCCCACCAGACCCACAAAAGGGGCGTTACTGTCTTCACTTGATAGATGATAAATCTGGGACTCACGGATGTTACACCACTGCCCAAAGCCTCACAGCCACAGACCAGGGATTAGAACTAGGTTTCTCTGTTTCTTAAGCCTCTTCTGCTTTCCTCTGCTCCCCCTTGCAGCCTCTACATGCATGGTGGGACCTCTTCAGAGGCACTGGCTGCCCAGCGTGACACCCTAGAGACACTCTCATGCCCCTGGTTGGCACTGCGCCAGGTCCAGCTGGAGCTGAAATCCACAGCAATACTCGGCTGGCCTGGATTCCCCTTGGTGCTCTCAAGTCACATTGGCCCTGGCACATAATGTGGCCGCCACCATCTTCACATGCATATACATGCATATACATGCATATACATGCATATACATGCATACATGTATGTAATTTTTTTGCTAGAATCTCAGCTTCTCTGAGCACCAAAAACAATCTAAGAATGTTTCTTTATGATTTCTTATCGCTTCACACTCAGCATGTGCTACTGTTTGATGCCCAGCTTGCAGCGGGCAGTGCAAGTGTGTGATGACCCCTTGGTTGAACTGGACCAGGCATTCTTCCATTCCTCCCACCCCCATCCTTCTGTGCAGGGGCCTTACCAGTGCACCACCTCAGGTGTTTTAATAAATAAACTGAGCTCTGGATGAGATTGCTCCCCATCTTTGCCCATGTTTCTTTCCATTTAGCAATTCTCTTTGCCCACCGGCTTTCCCTTCGGTCCACAGAGCAAGCTGAGCACCCATGCCCCCCACCCCCACTCAGTGTTCAAGTTCTAGAAGCTGCCTGCACTTCCTTCCTTACCCTCAGCCTTTCACTCTTCCTCGTTTTCAGGGCCACCCCCCACCACCTTCTCAGGAAAAGCTGCTTTCATGCTTACACACCAACGACAGACAATGGTTTAAAGTCATCTCTATCTTGCAATATACATGACATTTTTAACAGACAAAACCAGGAAATTCTGATACCAATAGGTACCAGTGAAATCCAGAAAAGTAAGTATTTGGGGAAAAGTGAGTGTTTCGGTCACCGAATGCCATCCATTCTCTCCTGTTGTATCTGAACTGCTGCTCTAGTGTTGTGGAGTTAACGTAAAAGTGCGCGAAACAAAACGCCGCCACCCTCCGACGCAGCGGTTCCCTGTCTCTCATGGCCTTAACTGCAGAAACACACTGCTCACCCATCCCCCAAACAAGTTCTTACTAATCTTTCTTATTTTCATGGGGATTCTAGAATCTATTTTGTTTATGGCTGTGCTCCATCAGCAGCAAATACACCCCAAGTGGACCCACAGATTTATTTCTTCCTGAGTTTAAATCTTACATTGTGTCTATTAGCTTGGGCTCTCAGAGAACTTCCTTGAGTTCCAGTCAGTATGGGTTAAGTGCCTAAGTATCTCCCAAGATGAAGAGATGAAGAAAACATTATCACACAACTCCTCTTAGGATAAGCAGAGGACATTTTTTTTGAAAGGACTGTTTCCTTCCGGTGGGAGTTGTGAGTATATAGAGGAACGAATAATGAGAAGGTGAAGCTTGAAAGTAAATGCAAGTTTGAGGCCAAGCAGGATTGCTCTGGACATCACAGGAGGAGGAGCTGTGGGTGACAGTAGAGATCCCTTCCTCTGCCTTCCTCCCTATAGAGATGAACTTGCCTCTAATACGTGCTGGACAAATCGTCATAGATCTTGTACCAAGATGGGCTTGGTCCAGCCCATAACACAGATTGGTTTTGCCCATATGTACACACACCAGCCCCTTCTGCTGTTAGTTCCCCTCCTTAATAGATAAGACCACTGATTTTGTCTGAAGTATAGCTTCCTGTAAAGAACTACACAGATGTCCTGATCTGGTCCGACCACTTGACAGTCCTTCCTAAATGGGTTCCATGTCCCTGTGGATCCTGGGACTGAAAATACCTTGTCCTGGGTGATGATTCACACACTCAGAATAAGCAAATGACTTCCCTTCTTTGCTTTTCATGGGGGACTCAGAGACACGTGACTTCTGTCTAAATGAATAGAAAACAATGATCTCATCACTCATTGCCCTGGCTGCCAGGACTTGCCCTTACAAGTCTAAAGTCCAGCTATGTTTCTCTTCAGTTACAACAAGATTTAGAGGACAATGTATCTTAGGGCAAAGAGCATGAAAATCAACAATTTAATGTTTGTTTAGTTTTGTTAACTGGGATTCATGTTTATTAAATCACATTGGGAATATGGAAGTAGAAGCTAAGAAGAGAAACAGTGGAGTTGCAAAAAAAGCATTTTGGGGCCCATGCATGGGAAGACATGTGGTAGGATGAAATGTACTGGTAAGATTTATTGGAACCGGAGCAAACACAGGGGACTGCCCCCAGATGCCCAGTGTTTCATCCACAACCAGGTAGCTCAGCTCCATCCTGCTATGGATTAAGTCCAGCCTTGTCTTCAGCAAGCCCAGATGAAGGGCCAGGGTCCAGCGATGCTGTGCCGTTGCCCCAAAACAGCAGGGCATCCAAGGTTTTCATAGTTCAGTTCAGTCCATGCCAAAGCTTAGTGCAGCTCAGTCTCTGTCCCTGTCTGGCTGGTTTAGTCTTTATTCCCAGCTGCGCTCCGGCCAGTGCTGGGTTGCCACACCCAGACCCGTGAGGCTTCCAGGCCTGCACTGCTGCTATGGAAAGAAAATGTGCAAATGGATGAACAAGAATACAAATGCATTCCTGTCTACCAAGACAGGCATTTGTTAAGCTTTGAATATGTTACCTTGGGCTTGGGAAGGGGTAAACTGTCTTTCAAACTAAGCAATCTCATTCCTAGCTCTCCGTAGATTTGTTGCTGGCCCCTCCCTCTATCCAATCTCTTTGCTAATCCTTCCAGGGTTTCAGGTCCTTTATCCAATCTTTTTCCCAGATTAGACACCTCGCCCTGCACCCTGTAGCTCCTGCTGTGCATGCCTCAAAGTTCTGCTGAGTCAGCAGGTTTCTATTGCACATGCACTTATTTCCTCTGCATAATATCGGTTTCTAGTGCACATGTGCTCGATGAAGGAATTTCCCCTTTACTAGTTCTTCCTCCCCCTGGTAATCTGTGGGGAACAGACCTTTGGTTCCCTGAGGAGATTGGAAAGCAGATCCTTTATCCCTACACAGCAGGGGGTTAGGAGGGATGCGAGGCCCCTTGGTGCAGATTGAGCTATCCCCTAGGGGTCTGAAGCTATAACTTCCAGATCTAAGCCTGATTAAGTGTAACTTCCAAACTCACTCAGGCCCAGCCAGTCTAGCTCTGTTCTCTTTTGTTAATTCCAGTTGTCTACATTAACATTGTCACCTATAACTTGGGTTTGACCCTGGACACATGCTTTTCTATTTCACATACCCTCTTAACTCACTATCAACCTCATATATTTCCTACCTCACTCATTTTCTTATACTTGAAAAATATCTTTCTCTACGCTCATCTTTCCTTGAGGGTTTATTATTCGTTAACATTCTTCTTGATATTAGAATCAACTTTTTCCCCTGAATATCCAAGTATTCTCTGATTTAGTATTGCATGAATTTATTGACTCCCACCAAATTAGAGTCATTTTTAAGCTAGAGTGCTCTGGATAGAGTTACACACACACGCACACACACACACACACACACACACACACACACCCCTCCAACCATCTCCAGCAGGCTCTTGGCTTCATACATGATGCATTATAGTGTTGTTTGGGGTAGGGGTGGGGATCTCCATGTGGCCTATCCAGGAACCCAGATAGGATATGGTAATTAATTTCTCAGATGCCAAAGCAAAAACCACAGCCTTACAAAGATAGGTTTTCTTCCAAGGAAAATTAAATAAATCATTTTAAGCTGAGTGTGAGTGCAGAAGTCCAAGGTGCATGATAAACGCTGGCTTGGTGTCCTCCTCATAGCACAGTCTTTGTTAATGCTTTTGGTCCTACTACTATTTTACTAAAAACTCTAGGATACCTTTAGTTCCTTATGGAAAAGCTTGTACATGCCACAATATTCTGGATGATGACTGTCACAGATTGGCTTCCCAGGAAGCCGATTTGTGATAAAAATAAGTGATAAAAAAATTGTTGGTGTTTTAAGCCACTAACTTTGGGGTGTTTGTTATGCAGCAGTAGTGCACCGGAAGGAGTCCTTCCGTGAGGTCCAGCCCGCACCTGTCTGCCTTCCTGTTTCAGCAGTGGGATCCTGCTCATGCCATGGGCCATCTGACCACAGAACATAATAAAGGATAATCTGTTTCGTATACTCAAGAGGTTCAAAAATTTGATTCTGAAAATTCCTGATAATTTAAAAAGCATAAATAAGTATGACATCATATGACTACTTATTCAATGCATATTTTTAACTAATTTCAATTTGGGCTTTAAAATGATATATAATATATAAATATATTATGTTTATATATTAATAGTTAATATCTAATATAACAACACTTAATACGGAAACTTCCCATGAGCTTCTGGTAGCAAATAACACTAGCCCAGATTTCCTAGCAGGAAGCAAGTGTAGAATGTAGAGTGCCAGGACTAAGTCAGAGCCAAGTACAATACCATATCACACAAATGCTGGCCACTGATGCATACATTGGCACAAGGAAACAAGGAGACAGAAAAGTCTTCCTTAGAATGGATGAGCATCTCTTTGGTTTATCAGGGCATTTAACAAGCTACTGTTCTTTATCTACAAGGGCAAAGAGACTGGGTGGGGCAACACAATAGCCACTCTAATAAGAGGTGCAGAAATGTCACAGAGCCTTCTCCACTCACAGGTGTGTAGATTTGCTCAAGGCGATGTGAATAGCTGCGGCATGGCAATGACACACCCACACACGTGCTCATCAGTGAAGGAAGTGAGAGGTCTGTCATTGTTTGCTTCCCTCTCTCATCTGCCTACAGAAACGCAGCGCCACAGTTCTTCTGGATCACGTCCAGCATCTCTCCAGGCTGACAGATGATCAGATACTGATCTCTTCCAACGTCATGTTCCTTCCACCATGATGCCATGCCCTTCAGATCCGTCCCTGCCTATGTTCCCCAGGCCTCTGTCAATATAAATTAGAAAAGTCATACTTTTCTCTGGGTATACACCTCTGGGCGAGTAAATGATTCCCACTCCCTTTAGGGCCTGCTGGGACTTGTGTCTAGTTGTCGCTCTGGAAGTGGAGAGTAGCGGCAGGGTGGGTGCTGAGGGCACCAACGGTGCCTATGGGCACCCTCCCCAGGGCCGCCTTTAGGAGTTTTCAGGCAAAGGATGCTGGTCTCCTCTGGCGCGGGGACGGGCTGCTCCTCCCTTTGTGCTGGGCTCCCCAAGGCCACCCTCAGTTTGACTCACAGGACCCAGCATATCAGTTTTACTTACTGCTATGTTTTAGGTGAAAGGATATAAATCAAAATCAATAAAGGATAAAGGCACACAGGGCACCGTCTGGAGGAAACCAGGCACAGGCTTCCAAGATTTCCCTCCCAGGGAAGCCACACAGGATGCACTTAATACCTCCAGCAATGAACTGTGACACCACAGGTGAAATGTCATCTGTGGGAAGCAGCGGCTCAGCACCCAGGTGTTTATCGCAGGCTGGTCACATAACCACCCTCAGCCTAGAGTGTGCCAACACTTCAGAGTCCCTGGGATAAACAGGTTTCAGCATAAATCACACTGTTTGTAGAAACAGATTTTTATCATTTAAGGAATCATGGGTTCCCTCCCAAAGTCAGAGTTTCTGGAAGTTAACCAAAGTTTATCCTGGCAAATAGGCCTTTCCAAGGAGAGCAGTCTTAGGCCTTCCCATGTTCCCATGTTGACTCCTTCCTGCAGAGGCGTCTGAGAAGATGAGGCGGTATTTAGGGGCTCAGGCTGCCCAGATTAACCTGCATCTGTTCATGTATCCCATTCCTTCCCAGTCCACGTTCCGACTCTAACAAAGGACTCTGGCTATCACAGTGCCTGGGATAGAGGGGAGTGTTGCTGGCATTTGGTAGAAACAAAATAGGGATGCTAGCCTCCCACAAAATAACAAATTGCCTCTCATCTCACATGACATTTGAATGCTCACTTACATTTTCCCATAGATGAAGAAACCTGCTTATCTGAGCTGATCATCCAACTACATGTAAGAACAAAGGATATTTTTACATGGGATGAAAAGACATTGAAGTTTCCAAGAATGTATCTATCATGTAAGTTCAGAGATTTTTTTTTCTCTCTTTTGCCTGGGACTTAACCGAGAGCAGTACATCATTAAGAAAATAACATCCCTAACGACAAAACTACCTGTGGTACTTGATTCACAAAAACAACACTTGTATCATCAGTTTACATTTGTGGGTGGGCCATT
The DNA here is from genome assembly GCA_004026765.1 of Micronycteris hirsuta. Classification (NCBI taxonomy): domain Eukaryota; kingdom Metazoa; phylum Chordata; class Mammalia; order Chiroptera; family Phyllostomidae; genus Micronycteris; species Micronycteris hirsuta. Next base: position 129,518 of record PVJI01002152.1, on the reverse strand, counting down.
CAAAGTGATTCTGTGTGTGTGTGTGTGTGAGAGAGAGAGAGAGAGGGAGAGGGAGAGAGAGAGATTATTTTAAAATGACACATATACAGCTGAATACTGGCTTCCTTCTCTTAAATCCAACCTAGTTAATTTTAAGTAGGTACAAGTATTTGGTTACATCCTTGTTACCTCCTTGTCTCATAGTGAGGTCTTCTCTGTCACAGCACAAGTTGTTAAGAAATGTCTGTTCACATGCTGCTTTAGTTAGCTATTTCTATGCAACAAAACACCCTAAAAAATTAGTAGCTTAAAACAATGAAACTGTTGATCAGTGCTCACAGTTCTGCCAGTTGACTGACACGGACGTGGCAGCCTTTCCTGCCTGCAGTGTTGAGCCCTGCAGGCCCTCCCTGGCTGAGTGTCTTGGGTGGCACCAACTGTGCCAGCTGGTAGCTTAGCTGCACTGTGAGCTGGAGTGCCTATTGCCCCCTGTATGGTCTCTTCAGGATGCCTGGGTGTCTCCCAGGACTGTGGATAGGTTCTGAGACATAATGTCCCTGGTGTGGAGCAGCCCGGCCTTCCGCGTCACAGGCTCCAAAAGACCACAGGTCCAGCCCAGCTTCCAAAGGAAGGGAAATGGCTTCCACCTCCCAAGACAGGGTCAGGAGGAGTGACAAAGGATTTACAACCATCTTCCACCCCCCCATGATAACTGGTAGATAAGCTGAAGAATAAAATCCCCTAATAAAAATGAAACAAACAAAAAATGAGCCATTTTTCATGATGTGTGTTAGCTTTGTGCAGCTGTAACACCAAATGGTGTAGGTGAGACATGCCCCGACCCAGCCCAGAACTGTAACCTGCCGGGAGCTCACGCCTGCATATGCCCTGCATTTGTGTGGGGCCAGTCTCCTGACACTTCCTGATGGATGTACCCACTACAAAGTCCCAACATGACCACCCACTTTGGCGATAAGACTCCAAGTATGAATGACAAAGGACAGCCTTGAATACTGAGGAGAAACTTCAAGTAATAAAATATTTGGTAAGACATAGAGATCATGTGATATTACAAGAGAATCACACCTATAGGAATTTTAGGATGCTCAGTATCAAAGATATGACATTGAAACCAACAATAAAATAAGGCAAAATAAAATCCTACAGTTATGAGCTCCCTTAAGCACAACCGAAAGTGACTTGCAGTGGATTAAACATAACTACCACTGAGCACAGCAGGAACCCCACTACCGGCCAGCGAGAAGACGGAAACAGGACTGGGATCCCAGCTGTCCGTGTGACAAGTGCATCCTGAGTGACGTGGCCCTCCCGCGCCCTCCTTCTCCCACAGCCCTGCCCGCCCACCACGCTCCGTGTGCTTGTCTAGGTAAATGATATATTTATATGTATTGACTTCTTTACTGAGAACTTAAGATGTTTCAGGCTGCCACAGAACTATCATTAAGGTTTCTCCTTTATCTTGTAGTAAATAACTTAAAAGATTATGCAAGCGCTGAGACTTCTGAGACAGGCCTTATTTTCTCCACATGCCTTGTTACTTTTTTTACACGAAATTCTGTAACACAATGGCTTTTAGGAAAACATTCTGCTTTGTAGGAGAAACAACCATATTCTGAAGTTTAGGTTATTCTATTATGAATGATTGCTTTTTACTTTTTAGTATGATGGCTGGGAATACAAATATAAATATATTCATGGCTATCTATATGTTTATTTGTATATCACATATCTAAATAGAATGCATTATGTATGAATTTCATCACAGGACAGTGGAGGGGTGTTGAGAGATATGCTTGTAGGAGAGGAAATTGGGGACGGGACTGAAGTCCCTGCGCTCAGTGAGCTCTCAGGCTTCCAGCCAACACAGCTAACTCCCGGGCCTGTGAAACAAGAGGCCCCTGTATTAGTTATCTATTGCTGCCTGGTGAACTCTCGCAAATTTTGTGGCTTGCAATAACAATTGTTTATGACCGTTCCCAGCTCCTATGGTCAGGAATTTGGCCAGGGAGCAGCAGAGTGGTGTGTCTCTGCCTCCACTGGGTGCTTGACACGCGAAAGACTCTCATGGGTCTTGCTGTCCACGCAGGCTGTGGGCTCCTGGCTACAACACCCACAGGTGGCCTCTCCATGTGGCCTGGGCTTCCTCATATGGAGGTGTGGTGCAATCTAAAGACAAGCACCCCAGGAGAGGCAGGCAGAAGCCATTCTGCTGTTATGGCCCAGATCTGAAATTTCCACATCACTGTGCCTCCTCTGTTGGTTGAGGCAGACACAGGGCTTCTGCTGGGTTTAAGTGGTGGAATGCCTTACCTCTCAATGGAAGAGGCTAGTATTGCATTTTAAGAGAAGTTTGCAGGATGAAATATATAGTGGTGTGACCCTCTTTACAAAATACAACCTACCCAGTCTCCAAACAAGGACTTTAGATAAAGAGATGGCCAAAAAGATATGTGTGAACAAAGAAAGGGAAGCAGGGGGAAAAGGGAAGAGAGAAGGGAGAGGGGAAGGGAGGAAGGGAAGGGAGAGCAGAGGGAGGGAGGGGTTCTGTAAAGACGTGCATAGAACTAAAGCAATAGGAAAGCTGAATATTCCTGGAATATCATAATCAATCAAAATCTCTCAGAATCTGTGATACCATCCAATTTTTTTTATTACATCTTGAAAGCGTTTTAGGAAGTCCTTAAAGAGTGGCATCATATAGATTGTCTTACAAATGAAAGAACTGAACTTTCATTTGGCAATTCAGTTCTGGTATATTTTTTTAAACCATATTTACCTTCATATGTTTTAGAAAGAGTGTGAAGAAAAGCCAGTTTGTTTAGTCAGTAATTCTTGCTCTGGGCTCAGAGACATGGGTGAAAATTATGTGTGGTGTGTATGGCGTGTATGATGCATGTGTGTGGTGCATGAGTTTGCAGGTATATGTCTGTGTGTATACAGAACAAAAATGAACAAAAAAGAACAGCTGCAGCTGTTTAGTTGCTTGTGGTGACTGCTTTCCTTACTGAATGGACTGCCGGGCCAGGGGCCACTCAACTCCTCCCTTCCAAATGCCCTCCCTCTGTGAAATGGAAGGCAGAACACTGATCACCCCAGCTCGTGCCCCCAGGTGGCACTCAGCCTTCCCAAGCTCAGTGCCCGAGTTTCCCAGCAGACTCCTGGAGTGCCTCATGCTCTGCCAGTTGTGCCTGACAGAGTGGTGGGCCCACAGTGCGTCAGCACAGAGAGTGACAGGCGTGTTCTCCTGTCCACCAAAGGCAATAAGAAACATGAGCCTTTGGAGTTTTCTCAGCACACAGTAGACACTCAATAAACATTTGTGAATGAATGACTCCAGAAAGCTCTGCCTGAGCAGCAGAAAGCAGGGTTGGAATCAACCCAGCCAACCAGTCTTGGCATGTTATGCACAGAACAGTTTGCATTTTCTAAACAGGGTGGTTACCATCAGTGCCAGGGTGTGACTGGAAAACCAAACAAGTGCATTTTCAGATGCTTTAAACTAAACAAGACTTCATCCTCAAAATAGTTCAGTTCCTGTTTATAATCATCAGTTTGCATAACATTACCTGGAAGCAGCATGGGTTGAGACAGCAGCTTCAGAGAACACACAAGTAGTTAAATCTTCAGGAGCCTAGTACAAGATGTGACATTTTACCTAAGGCACACAAAACCAAGTCAAATGTTTAATGTTTAGTCTGCTCTCACTGTGTTTCTGGCCTTCTGGTTGAAAGTGTTTTATGAAAATGTAGGGTTAAAACAGCCAGAAAGTCCTCACAGAGACCACGAGAGAAATGATAAAGAATCATTTAAGAACAGTTTCACAGCCATGATGCTTTTTATAAGATGAAATCTTTCTCCTACCCATCTTCAGCTATTCTCATTCAAGCTCTTCAGTTTCCCAGGATCCCCCTTTCTGTGTCTTAAGGAAAAACTTTCACTTCATAGCTCAAATTGTGTGTCTAAGGAAACCATAGGGGAGCCATTTTGTCGTCATTTGGGTATAAATTACCTGCCAACCACGAAAGCCGATCGGGTGTCTTACTCTCACTTTCTCCTCTTCCTTGAAAATCATGTCTGCTCAGTGGCTCAAATGTGTCCCAGTGAACCAAGAGCCTTTTCTAGAATCTCTTTCTGGAACAGGATAAACACAGATTCTTATCTCCGAGTTAGCACATGGTATATTTCCATGACTATGTTTCCCAAAATGTAAACACTGGATACTGGACTAAATATAAATTCTGTACTGACAGACCGGAAGTCAACCTGCCATCCCCACTTTGAGGAACTAGTGTTTTGTTTTTTCCCTTCCACTATTGATGACATTTGAGGAATTTGCTCATTCTTGTCCTAAAGCCACTAAGCAAACTTAGAAGTTAGATGGGAAAATAGACAGAGAAAAAGAAAGTGGAGAAAACAAAGAAATACAGATTCCTGGACTTACATACTTTTGCACTATCATTGAATGAACGGGGCCAGTGCTTCTGAAGGTGCTCAGTCTACAAGCCATGACTGAGCAGCCTGGGGCTTGGGGTGGGGCAGCCTGTCTCCTGGCTCATGGACAGCAGTAGAGCTTGACTGCATTGCAGAGTCTGCATCATGGCAAAGCACAAGGAGAACGGGCAGGGGCTTTGGCGTGTAGTCCAAGCCCAGCCCTGCCCTGGAGTAACTAGGAAACAAAATTAGATAATCTTAATAAAGGTTACTAGCTGATGATCTGACTGTGCTGAAAGCCATGATGCTATCCTGTCCTAATTGACGTCCAGCTTGTTACCCTCAGCTCTTTTCTGGAGGGAGCCAGTGTTTTTTTAGACCTGCTACCTCCTAATTAAGCACACCAAGCCTTACCATCAGCGGTGACCTAATGAGAAAGCCGAGTTGCATAAGAGAACATCTTTCCTCTTTATCCACCTCCACCCTTGGGCAACAGGCCTTAGAGATTGGATGGAGCTCCCACTAGACAGTCAGGAAGCTCTGTCTCCACAGACCATTCTGTATCTAGGAAAACGGAGACTGAGCAGAGCAGAAGCCAGCCAGCAGTGGGCTGGCCCTGCAGAGACCAGAGAAGCTGGCCCTGTTGACGTTTCTAATGATGCCACTCCTGGGGGGGTTGTTAACTAACCTATTCAGATCTTGACATACAATTAGTTTTTGCCTTCTAATTTATTAAATAAAAACATGAGATGTCTTTGTCTCTGATTTATATATACAACTTATACATTTATGTTATAAATCATAAATTATAAATGACTGACATCTATGAAAAATTGTAGCATTCAGTTAAATATCAATAACTGGTACACAGAATTGAGGCATGGAGCAGTCAGGATTCGGTTTAGGTAACTGAAAACAAATTCTAAATACTTGACCTAGAAAAGGTTTAATAATTGAAATTAAGTGTTTTAAAAATCATTGAAGGAACAGGTTTTAGACAGGATTTTTGGAATGCTTTTCAGAAAACAAGAATCAGCTCAGTGGGGGAATTACTGCCTCCAAGGTCACTGCTGGAGCCCCAGCAGGCTAAGTTCAGAGCTGTGGGTCTGATGCCCCAGCACGTCAAGAAATGACTTTCCTGGTTCTCAGGAGCCCAGAGGATGAACACGGGGCAACGTCTGGAGGAGAAAGCAACAAAGACCCAGCCTCAACCTTCCCAATCCTGCTCTGGACCAGGGGTCAGCAAACTTTTCCTGGAAGGGCCCAGACAGCACATAGTTTGGCTCTGTGGGGCATGGCACCTCTGTCACAACTACTCAGTTTGGACATTACAGTGAAAACCAGCACAGATAATACATAAACAAATGAGCATGCAGTGGTCTTGTTCACGAAAACAGATGGCCCACCAGGCTTGGTTCGGGGCTGTCCTCAGCCAAGCCCCACACTATAGAATCTAAATGGAACCTAATTTATCACTCAAATCTGAGCTAACATGGAGTCTGAAAAATGCAGTTTTTAGTTTTCTAGTTAAATGGCTCCGAGACAGTGAAGGAGTACTATTTTCCTGCCTCATGAAAGCACATTGTTTCTGCTGATTTTTATTCATTTGAAAAACAGAAGATCATTAGCCAGAATAAAAGATGCATACCAGGTGTCAAAGACTGTGTCAACCAGCTTCAGAAGAAGAGACATCTCCTGAGGGATAGCCACAGTTATGGTTACACATGGTTACTTCAGGCTAATTCACTGTCATTCTCTTAAAACCACCTGTCTTCCACATCGCTCAATCAGAGGGAGAGGAGATGGGAGTCCCCACTTCTGCACCTTGCAGTTTTGATGGTGGCACTCAACTTTGCAACTTCCTCAGACAATCTGTATTGCTTTTGGTTTGACATGGAGCTCCAGAGGTTTTCATTTGATCATTTTTGGTAGAGGGTCCCTCCCCCCACCCTTTGTAAGGAAATAAATACAAGGATTTAGCCAATTGTTAAGTACTTCCATTTTAACTGTACATTCAGGAACTAGAAAAATAACCACAGCATGGGTTTCCAGAGCCACTGGACTTACTGAGAAAGGGACATGAGCCAGAACTCCATGCCCTGACACCCTCTCTGTACATCCAAATTATGGGGTAGGTTTGTATCAGCTCAGAGTCTATGTCCATGACCTTTGAAAATCTGGGTGTCTCCCTTTCCCCTGTCAGTGGCTTCAAGTCACACTCGCAAAGGCAGGACTCAAGCTCAAAGGATCTGACCAGCTCTTCACTCAAAGCCCTTCCATGTTTTCTTCCCCAAACTTCAGAGTGTGGACTCAAGTGCTTTCAGTTTTATAGACCGAGCTACATTCCCCAAAAGTATCCAAAAAGGTGCTGTTGAAAGAAATATGGTTTGTGCGAAGTAAATTCATAAATTTTTCTGGAGGAGTTCAGGGTTCTCAGGCAGGTCCCCTCACCTGTTACATACATTTTCTCTGAGCACAGGAAACCCCAGCAAGGGCAGTCACATCCTCTGTCTTCAAGTGCAGTCAACTCAGTGACCTGTGCATGGGCCTGGTGCAAAGAAATGCAAACTCTGGAACAATGTATTGGGCCATCAAAAGCGTTGTCATCATCAACCAGCTGTAGGACTGCTAGAGCAGCTTCTGTTCATAAACAGAACCAGAAGCCCTCTGAAACCCCAGGCAGCCTTCACAGAACGCTGAGCAGAAGGTAAAGGCAGAAACCCATCAGAGGAAGAGACCCAGAGAAGACAGATGGCACTGATGAACGGGATAATTTAGCACAACTCCGCTAGAAAACAACTACAATAGCAGGCAAATGTTTTTTACAGAAAACAATCTCTTAAAGTCACCAGAGAGAAAACAAGCTAGCAAAACATTGCAGGGCAAGATCTGAGAGCTACAGGGAAGACGAAGTGTTGGGCCCAGCTTCTGAGGCCATTCTTCCCAGAGACATTCGCCAATTCCCACAAAAGCCATCAAGAGGCAACAAGAGGAATCTTAAGTTCCTGACAGCCTTTCCGTGCTGGGAGTACTAAAATCTGGGATGCAAGGCCCCTCAATGAAGAAAGGTGTCATAGGCTACCCACACTCTGGGTGCGAACCATGAAAGTCTACATCTTGGGAGTAAGGGGGACCCAGGTTAATCATCTATTGTAGGGAGTGCGTCCAGCTCCAAATCATGTGTGAAACTGGGTTATGGTGATTCTGAGCTGCTTGGCTCCCAGCAGCCAGCCAGGAGAAAGCATAAATTCTTCCTGGAGGATGATAACATCAGATGAAGCCTCCGATTTTCTTTCCTACTGTTTGTCATGTGCAATGCTTGACCTTCAATCAGAAATATGAAAAGATGCTGAGCATCACTAGCCATCAGAGAGATGCGAATTAAAACCACAATGAGATACCACTTCACACCAGTGTGAATGGGCATCATAAACAAACCAACAAACAACAAGTGTTGGAGAGGCTGTGGAGAAAAGAGAACCCTACTGCACTATTGGTGGGAATGCAGACTGGTGAAGCCACTGTGGAAAACAGTATGGAATTTCCTCAGAAAATTAAAAATGGAACTGCCTTTCTACCCAACAATTCCACTGCTGGATTATACCTTAAGAACCCTGAAACATCCATTCAAAAGAACCCATGCACCCCCATGTTCATAGCAGCACAATTTACAATAGCTAAGTGGTAGAAGCAACCTAAGTGTCCATCAGTAAATGAATGGATCAAAAAACTGTGATATATTTACACAATGGAATACTACACAGCAGAAAGAAAGAAGGAACTCCTACCTTTCACTACAGCATGGACAGATCTGGAGAGCATTATGCTAAGTGAAATAAGCCAGGTGTTGAAAGACAAATACCATATGATCTAGCCTATAAGAGGAACCTAATCAACAAAACAAACAAGCAAGAAAAATATAATCAGGGACATTGAAATTAAGAACAAACTGACAGTAACCAGAGGGGAGGTGGAAGGGGATAAAGGGGGGGAAGGGGGAGGTGTTTTCAGGGACATGTATAAAGGACACATGGACAAAACCAAAGGGGGGTAGGATCAAGGGTGGAAGGTGGGGATGGCTGGGGTGGGGGGAGTGGTGGGGGAAAATGGAGACAACTGTACTTGAACAACAATAAAAAATTAATTAAAAAAAATTTTTAAATTATTATACACCTTGATCAAGTGTGAATTATACCAGCGATGCAAGAATGGCTCAACATCCAAGAAACAAGTGATGTGATTCGACACATCAAAAAAATCACATGAATATTCAAGAGATACAGAAAAAGAAATAGAATACTACATACTTTACTGATAAAAATATTTCAAAGAAGGCTTATAGAAGAAAACAATCTCAGCTTGACAAAGAGTATATATGACAACCTCACTAATAACTATATACTCAATCGTGAAATAATAATTTAAAAAAAGAAATAGCCAAACACCCACAAGACAAAAAACAGGAATGCAAACCAAGAAAGGCACTAGAAAACAGAAGCAAACTCTTAAAAACTCCCCACCAAAAATGGAGTTATCAGACCCAGACTTTAAAGAACTTTTTTATTTTGGAAAGATTTAAGCAATCATCAAAGAAAGAATAGCTTAATGAAACCCCATGTACAAATTATTTATCTTCAACAATTACACAGACACACACACATATTTTGGAGTGGTTATTTTAAAACAAATATAAACATAATATCATTTTACTCCTAACGATTTCAGTATATAATTCTAACAACCTAAACATTAACACACACAACAAAATTAACAATAATTTCTCAGTAGACTCTAAATTCCAGTATGAGTCACAAACTTTAAGTAACTACCCTTAATATGCTCAATTGGATTAAGAACAAGATTGAAAATTCTGACAGAAAACTAGAAATTTTGAAGAAAAACAACGAGCATTCTAAAATTGAAAAATAAAATTATTGATAGTAAAGCTTAATTATGGGCTTAACAGCAATTTAGACACAACAAAGAGAAATTATGTGAACAGGAGTACAGATTAAAAGAAGAGATTCTGAAGAGAGCACAAAGTGAAAAACAAAGGAGAAATACAAAAGAACGGTAAAAGATAAGAAAATACAGTCTTCTATAACACACATAGACTACAGCAGAAACAACTTAGAGAGCTGTTGGATAATGATTTCCCTGAACTGATGAGACACATTTTATTGAGCACAATTTGTGCCCCTTGTCAGAGTCACTCATGGCTGTTCCCAGATGCTGCCCTACCGTTGCAGCCACAGCTACTACCATGCCACCTGTAGGGACCAGGCTGTCTTGGCCTCACTCCCAGGTAAGGTTCGCTTCTCCACATGGCATTTGGCAGCTTGGTGGGAGCCACAACAATGCTTGTGCCCAAACTTGGCCTGACCAGACTCTCTAGGGTCCCGCTCCCCCACCACTTATTAACTCAGCTGAGTTTTGTGATCAGTTTTTCCAGGGCAACATACTAAGAAGTATGGGGTGCCACGAGGGGAACCTTGATAATGGGAAACAAGAAATAAGAGCACCAGCAAATAAGCTCCTCTTTCCCTCCCATGACAGACTGTGCTGCAGCAGGGCTTTCCATTCAGCCCACCTGCAGGTACCCCAGAAAAGATGAGCTTCCCTCCATTAAGCTGCAATCAGCACTGTCTGGCATTTGCTTCTCTTGCTTCTACTTCACTTGTCCTCTGCCCTGTCCAGAGACACATTAGAACCTGATTTCTTGAAAACTTAGACCAATACAGATATCAAGCACAGATTTAACCAACCTTACAGACCCCAAACAGTATTAAACACACACAGAAACATACTAAAATCTGAGTATAGGGAGAAACTGCTAAAAATCAATGATTGAGAGAAAGTCATTAAAGTATCTAAAGAAAAAATATAAATTATCTTCAAAGGAGCTATAATTAAAATTATATCTGATTCTCTAATAGAAATATTTGAAGCTAGAAGACAATGGCATGATTCTGAAGTGTTTTTAAAATATCAAAATGGAATTATATACCTAGTGAAAATATACTTCAAGAGAGGGGATGAGATAGCAACATGTTCAGATAAACATAAATAAAGAACTTCTCATCAGAACAAACTCACTAAAGGAATCACTAAGCAGGGGTGGAGAGAGAAAGAATAAAAATAGGGCTAAATCTGAAGGAATGTGGTATATATAAAAGAATTAATGTGGGAGAAAGTAAATAGATTTCAAGTGTCCTAATGTCCCTGAATTGCTGGTAAGGGGTAAATTACAGCAAGTAATACCATACATATGGTAGGACAATAGCACCTGGTGTAATCTCTAAGATAATTAGAATAAGAATAATAAAGGATTATGTAACTCGCACTGATGAGTTAAGTAAAATTCAACCCAAAAGAAGGAGAGAGAAAGAATAGATGGACAGTGAGTAGCAAATAGTAAGATGATAGATTTAAATAAATATATCAGTAATTAAATTAGATGTAAATAAGCCAAATGTTCCAATTAACAGGCAAAGATTATCAAACATGATAAAAAAATAAAACCGTAAATAAAATGTTCTAAAACATAAGGATACCGAAGGTTGGAAGTAAAAAAAATCAAGAGAGGTGTCATGCAGATACTTACCAAAAGGAAGGTGGTGAAGCCATGTTAATGTCAGACAGCACAGGCCACAGGCGTTTTAGAGAAAAGATAAAAGAATCAACTCATCAGGATATTAGAACATTTCTAATTTTTATGCACACAATAGCATCATTGCTTCAGCATCTATAAAGAAAAAGAAGAAATATGAAATCCACAATGTGTAGGAGATTTTTACAGATGTCTCTCAGTAATTGCTAGAATAAACTTGATAGAAAAATTAGTAAGATTACACAAGATTTGAAAAAAAGTGAAAAACTTGATCTGATTTATACTAATGAAGAATATTCCTCTTTTCTAGAAGACAAGAAACATTTACAAAAGTCATCAAATACTGACTGTAAAGCAGACCTCAGAAAATGTCAAAGGATCAACATCATACTGAGTACATTATCTGATCACTGCTTAATCGATCTGGAAAACAATAACAAAATTTTATCAGAAATTTTTCTTATGTTTGGAAGGTAAGAAATAAATTTCTCAATAACTCATGGACCAATGAAAACATCACAATAGAAATTAGAAAGTTTTTTGAACCAAATGATAATAAAAACACGAGCTATAGTTCAAGAGGTACTTAAAGGGAAATTTAAATACCCAAACATACATATTAGAGAAGATAAACCATGTCAGTGACTTAAGTATCCATTTAAAGAACTGAGAATAAGAACATCCAATTTTTTAAAAATGAGGGAGAGACAGAGTTGGAGGAAGCGAAGAGCATAAATTAATACAATAGAAATAAACATCTGCCCGGCTGGTGTAGCTCAGTGGATTGAGTGCGGGCTGGGAACCAGAGGGTCCCAGTTCGATTCCCAGTCGGGGCACATGCCTGGGTTGCAGGCCAGGTCCCCAGTGAGGGCCATGTGAGAGGCAACCATACATTGCTGTTTCTCTCCCTCTCTGTCTCCCTTCCTTCCCCTCTCTCTAAAAATAAATAAATAAAATCTTAAAAAAAAAGAAATAAACATCTAATACAATAATTCAATAAAGCTAAAGTTTCATTATTTGAGAGAACCAGCTCTTCAAACTCCTAATGAGACTTATCAGTGTGAAAAAGAAGATACAGGGACTTTCGGCCAAGATGGAGGCATAGGTAGACACACTGTGCCTCCTTGTTCAACCAAAAGAGGAAAAACAACAATTTAAAAAACAAAAACAGCCAGATCTGACAGAAAATAGAACTGAGTGGAAGTCCGACAACCAAGGAGTTAAAGAAGACATGTTCACCCAGACCGGTAAGTGGGGAGGAGCCGGGTGGAGAGCGCGCAGGGAGACTGCGGTTTGCAAAGCGGTACCAGCAATGCTGCAGCTGCCTAGAGAGGTCCGCAGCTGGCACACTTGGCCAAAACAAGGCCAGTGCACTTGGCAAAACCTGCAGCTGGCCCACCTGAACCCAGCGGGGCTGAGACTGGTGGACTGGGCGATACCTCATTCGTGCGCAGATAAAATGGGAGAAAAAGCGGGGAGCAGAGCAGACCGAGAAACCCACCAACACGGGGAAATAAAGGCTCAAACCACTGATTGAAAACACCTGTGGGGGCTGAGACGGCAGAGGGAGGAACTCCCAGCCTCACAGGAGAGCTCACTGGAAAGACCCACAGGGACTTGGAACTGTGCAGGCCCACCTACCCACCCACACCGGAGCCAACAAAGAAGGGCCCAACTTGCTTGTGGGTAGCGGCAGAAGTGCAGAGAGCAGAACAAGCGCCATTGTTCTCTCAGGACTCGCCCCCACAGGCTGTGTCACAACACAACTACGTAGGTTACCCTGCCCTGGTGAACACCTAAGGCTCCACCCCTTAAAGTAACAGGTGCACTGAGAACAAAAAAATGGCCCAAATGAAAGAACAGATCAAAGCTCCAGAAAAAATACAACTAAGTGATGAAGAGATAGCCAACTTATCAGAATCAAAGTTCAAAACACTGGTAATCAGGATGCTCACAGGATTGGAAGAAAGATGGTCACAATTAGTTGAATAAATGAAGGATACGATCAAGGAAATGAGGGAAAATCTGCAGGGAACTAATAGGGATGAGAAGGAAACTGGGACTCAAATCAACAGAGTGGACCAGCAGAAAGAAAAAAACATCCAACCAGAAAAGAATGAAGAAACAAGAATTCAAAAAACTGAGGAGAGGCTTAGGAACCTCCAGGACATCTTTAAACGTGCCAACATCCCAATCATAGGGGTGCCCAAAGGAGAAGAGGAAGAGCAATCAATTGAAAACTTATTTGAACAAATAATGAAGGAGAACTTCCCCAAGCTGGTGAAGAAAATAGACTTCCAGGAAGTCCAGGAAGCTCAGAGAGTTCCAAAGAAGTTGGACCCAAGGAGGAACACACCAAGACACATCATAATGATATTACCCAAGGTTAAAAATAAGGAGAGAATCTTAGAAGCAGCAAGAGAAAAGGAGACAGTTACCTACAAAGGAATTCCCATAAGACTCAGCTGATTTCTCAAAAGAGACCTTGCAGGCAAGAAGGGGCTGGAGAGAAGTATTTCAAGTCATGAAAGGCAAGGACTTACATCCAAGAATACTGTATCCAGCAAAGCTATCATTTAGAATGGAAGGGCAGATAAAGTGCTTCTCAGATAAGGTCAAGTTCAAGGAGTTCATCATCACCCAGCATTTATTATATTAAATGTTAAAGGGATTTATATAAGGCATGGAGGGGTATCAACAGGGGAGTGGTAGGGGGAGAGAGGGGGAAAAGGTGCAGAGAATAAGTAGCATAAATGGTAGTTAGGAAACAGACAGGGGGAGGTTAAGAATAGTATAGGAAATGTAGAAGACATAGAACTTATGTGTATGACCTATGCACAAAAACTAAAGGGCGGAGAATGGGGGGTGGGGGCAGAAGGGAAGAAAGGGGGGAAAATGGGACAACTGTAATAGCATAATCAATAAAATATATTAAAAAAAGAAAAGAAGATACAAATTCCCAAGTCAGGGATGTACAGGCAGCCATCGCTGTAGGTCCTGGAGATGCTCACAAAATTGTAAGATGGTGATTAAGTACAACGCAGAACTCATAAAGTTGACATGCATTTAAATTTCTAAAAGACAGAGAAATGTGTATATAAATGAAACCTACCAAACCTGACCCCAGGAGAAATAATAAACACAGATGATACTGTGACTATGGTGGAAATTAAAACTACCATTGAAAACCTTCCCTTAAAGAAAACTCCAAGCCCAGATGGCTCCACTAGAGAAAACTAATGCCAATCTCACAAAAACTCTAAAAAACAAAACAGTGAAAACTTGTACCTCATTTTATGAAGCCTGAATGTCTTGCTACCAAACCAAAGTCGCTGTAAAAAGAAAAGTGCAGGTCAATTCCCCTCATTGAACATTGATGAGAGAAGTTCTGGAGCAAAGTGCCAGGAGCCTCCTCTTGTGGAGATTGGTTTGGGAGAGAAGTCTCAGCTGGTTGGTTTCACGAGTTCATAGACCCCCGAACCCATACTACTTTGATCAGCTATTCCAGTTCCTTTGCACTCATTGTCCGACGGCCTAGGAGCCTGCCAGTGAGTCCCTGCTGGTTTCTACGTTGGGTCCTCTGGCCCCAGAGCTCCCTATCTTCTCTCCTCTGCCTCCTGCCCAGTGGCCTTCTTGTGACCCCACCTGTGGTATTTGAGGTCTGGAGGACAATGCATCATTTAGTTTTGTTGTGGATGTTGTCTATGCACACTGATATTTTCCTCCCAGTTGCTTCGCATGGATTTGTTGAGGGCTATGGAGACATTCCGCAATTCTGCGACAACTGCTGCCTTCCCTAGTGGAGTCTAGCACACACCTATCATGAGCTGCTAGTCCAGAGCAGGTGCGTGGCATTGCTGTTTCAGCAGGGATGGGTATTCAAGGAAATCTCTGGAAATATATTTTTATACATCGGTTCTTTATTTTTATAAGTTACATTGTTAAAAGTGGGATTTCTACATCATGGAGTTAATAGACACGGTCAGATTACTTCTCCTAAAAGTCACAATTCATACTCCCTACCAGTAAAATAACAGAGTACGAGTTCCTCTAAGGCCTTTTTTCTAAATTGTTAGAATTCGATAGGAAATTGGGTATTGATTTAATTTTCATTTTCCTGCTACTAACGAAGTTGACAGTTTTAATGTTTTCCTGGTTTTTAGGGTTTTCTCTTGCTTATTCATATTTATTGATATTTTTCCAATTGGACGTTTGTTTTCTCCTTTTCTGTAGAAATTCTTCATATAGGAGCACTATTAAATTTTTGTCTACATATACCACAAATGTTTATCCATCATGTTTGTCCATTGTTTGTTATTTGACTCTTTCAAATTCTGTGTTGCATAGAAATGTTTAACCTGTAGTGAATCTGTCACCATTTGCATTTCTGCCCTTTGAGGGTTCTTTGTTCCTTGAGAAGGTTTTCCTCATCCACTGTTAGACACATACTCTTCTACATTTTCATCTAATATTTTTCTGGGTTTATTTTACAGTTACCTACTTAAACCATCTGGGATTTATTTCTGTGAAATAAGGTATGGATCTGTCTTTGTTTAATCCCAAATTAATGACTTTTCTGCCCAGCCACAATCTCTTTCTACTTCCTCCTTACCAGTAAAATTCCACACTTGTTCAGTAAACAAAACCGTCTGCCGTGTTCTTCATGGGAATTAACCACACTCTGCTCCAGGGTCACCCTAACTTCTCTAATCCTACAGCTCTTCTCACAGAGGGTTCAGAGCGGGCGTGTGACCGACCCAGTTCTGCATCTTCGGATAAAAACTGTGGAATAGTCTTTATGTTGTAAACATGTCTTGTTACATTCATTTCCATTGATTTCACAGCTTTTGTTTTTGTTATAAGTGAAGTAGTTTTTATGTAATTTCTGTTTTTTGGTATTCTTTTTAAAGCTATTGCTTTTTACTTATTTATTTTGTGTACAAAATAATCTTTAATTTAATAGTTGTTATTTATTTATTTATCTTTTATTGTATTTTTTCCATTACTATTTATCTCCCTTTTACCTCCTCCCCCACCCCATCACCACTCTGTTGTCCATGTCCATTAATTTGATCTATTGCATTTTCCAAGCCTGAAATCCTAGCAAGTACAAATAAAGATAATTTTGTTTTGATTTTTCTAATATTGGTGTGACTTATTTCTTATTCTTATTTTATAACATTATCTAGATCTTCCAAAATAATTCTATTTAATGGTAATGATAAAGGGCATTGCGGTCATGTTGTACATTTTAGTTGCTTAACATTTTAATATGCTTAACAATTTAATACATAGATTTTTGATAAATTATCTTCATTATGGTTTAGCAGCTTATTTCTAGTTCTATTTTATTTATAGCTTATGTTAAAATAGCTAAAAATTACTCAACTGTCATTTTTAAATCTTTTGATATAATTATATAATTCTTTAATGTATTTATGTAATGAGTTTGCTAAACATGTTGAATCATTTTTACATTCCTGGAATAATTACACTTGGTCTAGCAGAATTTGTTTTCTAATTTACTTCTAAATTTGATTTGCTAGTACTTTATAGTTTTTTGGTTTTTGCATGTATATCCATGAGTGGAATTGATCTGCCGTTTTCCCTTTTACTTTTTCTCTTTAAAGTCAGATTTTGGTATTAAAAATATACTAAGTGAAATATAAAATGGATGAGAAATTTCCTTCTTTCTCTACTGATTTGAATAACATGGAACCTACATTTTACTCCTTGAAACATGTCCTCCAAGGTGTGCCACTCTCTGTCAAATGAAGTGATGGGCTCCTAGTGTGCACAAAAGGGCTTTTTACCAGAATAAACAGCTTTTTTGAAGGCAGAAAAGTAACACAGATCCATACATGTTAACAATTAGAAAAAACAAATTCCAGGAAAACATTCCAACTCTTATAAAAATCAAATAATATTTCATGCTCAAATATTTCCAAGTCAATGCTATTCTTCATGAACGATGTATTCAGGAATGGCTCCATTGAAACAAATAAAATGACACTTTGAGGCGATAGAAATTGTACTCATGAAGGATTCACACGGCTCATTGTAATGTCCACAACCACTGTAAAACTAAAATTACATAGCTGAAACATACAAGAATATTCCGATCACATGAACAATCACTCTTTCCTACTTTACAAGGACAAAACAAAGATAAAAATGTTTTCCATGTGAATGCTTCTGGGTGCTTCAAAGGAAGTTGCACTCATACAATCACCGTTACATCTGAGGCTGCCAATTTTAAAATGATCTATCTCTGAGGTAACCAGAAGGTATGGTCATTTATGGTGTTTGAAAAGTCTTCAACTATGAGAAACAATTAATACTGATTATTATTTTTGGCTCTGCCATAAAATGGAATGATTCAAAGGTACCATGTGCCAGAAAAACAGTAGGCTTTTCCAGAGAATTCTCAAGTTAAAATTAGGTAGTTGTCTAATTTTAGACCAGTTATTAAAGGACACATAATCCTACAACTAAACTATCCCAGTAGAGAAAAATTTATATGATTTGATGAATAAGACTTGAAGGCTCACATAAATTCATACGGTTTAGATCTACTGCTTTATAGACTACAAGCTGATTCTTAAGGTAAAATGATTTGTACCAGGTCTCATTTAATCCTCCATTTATTGTTAGTATACCAGAAATGGTATAAGAGATTGAGGAAACAGTGTTGAGCAAATAGAAACAGTCCTTGTTCTCAAAATATTTACAGCTTAAGGGAAACACATAAAGATCAAGCGATAGTCCTGAACGACATCTTTGTGTGGAGATGATACAGTCATTAGCGTGACTCTAGGAGTCACTTTGCCATGTATACACATGTCTAAGCATTAGGTTGTACACCTTAAATGTATACAGTTTTGTTAATTAGAAAAGAATGAAGTTGGACCCCTACCTCGCACCATATACAAAAATTAACTCAAAATTAATTATAAACCTAAATGTAAGAGCTAGAATTGTAAAAGAAAACAATAGTAGAAGGAAATACAGAAATAAATCTTCATGTCTTTGGGTTAGAAAATAATTTCCTAAATACAACAGCAAAGGCACAAATGACAAAACAAAGCAAAAACTAGATAAGTTAAATTTCATAAAAAAAACAACTTTTGTTTCAAAGGACACCATCAGGAAAGTGAAGAGACACCCACCAGAATGGCTTCATACATTTGCAAGTCATATACCTATTAAGGAAGTTGTATCTAGAACACAGGAAGAACTCTTACAACTCAAAAACAAAAAGGAAACCCACTTTAAAAATGGGCAAAGTAGCTGAGTAGACATTTCTTCAAAGAAGATGTACAAATGGCCAATAAGTACATGAAAAGATGCTCAATATCATTAGTTACGAAGGAAGTATAAATTAAAACTACAATGAGATAATACTTCATAACCACTAGGATGGCTATAAAAAAAAGTATTGGCAAAAATGTGGAGAACCCAGTACCCTCAAATGCTGCTTTTGGGATTGTAAAATGAGGCAGTTACTTTGAAAAACTGTTTGGAAGTTTCTCAAAAGTTTAAACATAGAGGTACCACATGCCACCTCAATTTTACACCTACACAAACACCCCAAAAGAATTAAAAACAGATACATGTACATGCATTTTCAGAGCAGCACTACTCACAATAGCCAAAAGGTCCAAATGTCCATCAGTGGATGAATGAATAAACAAATTGTGATAATCACATAAAAATGGTATTTATTCATCCATTAAAAAAAAGAATGAAGTCTGATACATATTACAAATATTATGCTGATGGGATGAACCTGGAAAACGTGCTAAGTGGAAGAAGCTGGACGCACAGCTGTGCGATTCCATCTACATGAAATGTTCAGACTAAGTAAATGCATAGAGACAGAACAGCGGTTGCTGTAGGCCAGAAGCTGGGGAAGAAAGAATGGGGAGTGACTGCTTGGTGGGAATGCGGCTACTTTGTGGGGGATGAAGATGTTTTGGAACTAGATCGAGGTGGTGACTGCACAATATTGTGTGTGCTGAACCGAATTGTCTGCTTTAAAGTGGTTACTTTCATGTTATGTGAATTTCAGCTGAATAAACTACTTTAAAAAACAGTAGGTGATGAGTTATTGTTGCTCTTGGTTTAGCCAGTCAGCACCCTTCCTTTTATAGTTGTTGCTCACTCGCCTAAGAAGTTCTGTTGGATGAACTCAGCAAGTCCTTACAAAGGAAATGACTAAAACCCCTGCACGTTGGCCCTTGACTAGCAACCAGTGGTCAGGCACCAGAAACAGGGTGACAAGAGGAACAGAGTAGCAGACTTGTTCCCCAGAAACCCGGGTTAAAGATGAATGCTGTCCCCTCCCAGCTGTCCACTACTTGGGACAGTTCTCACCAATATGGCCTCCACTCCATCCTCTGTAAGCAGGGTGGAGCCTGGAGGTCATAGCAAGATCTGCGTCCACCGCACAAGACCACAGGGAGCAACGAGAAGAGCGGCAGTGACACTCCTGCCAGCTGCAGAGCACCACGTGGATGTAAATTTTGTGTGTGATTGAACTACACAAAATTGCCAGGAGTCAACTACTTTTGACCTACATTTACTATCTTTTTACTCCCAAAATGGTTGAGTCTTGGTAATTTCATGCAGTTCAAGCTAGTTTTTTGTCTATTATGTAGCAACAACCTCTTGCATTAAAAAGTAAAACATGATAAGCTCTCTGATAACTTAGCTCTATAAATTCCCAGGTAGTACTGCCCTCTATGATATCACTGAAACTTTAAATATGCTTATCTACACACCTTACAAAACTCAGAAGCGTACAAAGAGGTTAAAATGTAAAAGAGTATATCATCACAAAAAAGAGCACAGATGCTGGACCTCATTGTCAGGCTTCTCATCCTAGATTTTCTATTATTCCCTGTGTGATATTGGACACATTGCTTAACCTCTCTGTGCCTTAGTTCCTTCACCTATAAAGTAAGATTCATAATAATACCTACCTCACAGGATTATTGTCAGGAGGACATGAGTCAGTGAGTGTGAAGCATACAGAAAGGCGCTTGGCTCATGGTAAAGACTATCTAATCATTCCATGTTATTGTTACTGCTTTTCACACTGGCCCAAGGTAAGTCTGGGTTTAATTTGACAAAACAATATTTTGGAGATGGAAGCCATTCTTTAAAATGTTCTGTGAGACCCTGATCGGTGTGGCTCAGTGGGTTCAGTGTCATCCTGCAAAGTGGAAGGTCACTGGATCCATTCCTGGTCCACGCACGTGCCTGGGTTTCAGATGCAGTCCCCAGCCAGGGCGCATGTGCAAGAGAGCCATCGATGTTTCTCTGTCACATTTATGTTTCTATACCTCTCTTTCTCCTTTCCTTCCCCTCTCTCTAAAAATAAAGAAATAAAATATTTTTAAAAATTAAAAAATAAATATTCTATGAGTGTGTGTGTGTGTGTGTGTGTGTGGTCTCTCTGGTTTAGGGGAAATGAAAAAAATTTGAAGAGGTTCTGTAAATCGTTTTGCCCTAAAAACTCCAAACAATGTGATCCCTAGATAGTCCCATAAAGCTGAAATTCTGAGAGTCCCTCTCTGTTCTATAGGAAGCCATGGTACTTCTAGCCTACTGGCCACGCAATCTAACTTTTTGATCAAAATCAACAAGGTACAACATAATAGTTCATATGTGATACTCTTAGGGGTGAAAACTATGGAATGCAAAGTTTGCTAGCATGTTAACACAAAACTTTTAGCATTTTTCCTAATTGAAAAGCCTGCCTTTATTCTTAAGTTGTCTTGAAGTATGATTTTTAAATTGTAAAAAAATTAATAGGGGTACCCGTTGCTGGCAATTGTGCTGTAATAACTATGTTTTCAAGTAATTTTTTAAAAGAAGCCTGAAAATATGATCAGGGCACAAGGCACTATGAGTAGCATCTGCACAGCTTTGGGAAAGAAAGCAAAGAACTTCTAGAAATGAAAAAGTTGCCAATGAAAGCCCATGGACAGCTAAACATCAGATTCTATTCGGTGGGGAAAGAACGGGGAGAAGCCTGGGAGAGAGAAATTATCCTGAAGATAATCCAGAAAAACAAATAAACAAGAAAAACAAAAGGTAGTTAGAAGTTGTGACTGCTCATGTGAGGTCTAATATGTGCCTAGTTCAAGTTTGAAAAGACAGGAAGGAGGACGGGGATGAGTATACATCTGTAAGCGATGGTTGCTGACAATTTTCCAGAATTGCTGAATGACAACAATGTTCAGATCCAGGAAGCTCAATGAACTTCCAGTGTAAGTTGTTTTTTTTTTTTTTAAATTGTCCCCTATGCTTGGATATATGATAGTGACTCTGTAAAGCAGCAGAGAGAAAAAGAAGGCCTTAATAGCGTCCTGAGGAACAAAACAGATAATCTGTAAGAGCTGATAGGAGCACAGAATCTGGAAAACAGAGGGCAGAATATACTAGGAGGGGATATTGTCCATAGAGTGTGCTGAGATACCATGAGGTACCATTTTACACCAACAGATTGGTGAAAATATCAAGTGTGATATCCCAAGTATTGGAGAGAATGTAAATCAACGGAAACTCTCATCACCACTGGCAGAATTGTAAGTGCATTTAGTGTTAACTGGTAAAGTGGCCCGTCTTCTCTGTTCCGATGGGAACACTTACAAATGTGCTCCAGAAGGCACATACAAGAACATTCACGGCAGTATTGCTGACAATAACAAAAATAACCAAAATGCCCTTCAATCATGCTGCAGAAAGTCAGCTGTGGTGTCTTCATGTGACGGAAATCTACAATCATGACATGATCCACAGCTACACACGGCAACACGAGTGAACCATACCAATGCAAAATGAGCAAAAGAATCCCACCAAAGATGTGTGTATGCGTTAGTGTAATGTCCCAAATCAGGCATATGCTTAGGGACAGAAATGAAAACATCGTAGCTCTGTGTGTGTTTGTGTATATAGTAAGAGTATAAAAATATGGATATATGCCAAGTTCGGATTAATGTTTACATTTTAGAAGAAAGACTAGAGAACCAGGGAGGGGTAAGAAGAAACTTTCAATTGTCTCTCACCTATAACATTTTACTTTAAAAAATAACATTCAAAGCAAATATAAGAACATGTGACTATGTATTAAATATTGGTGACAGTCTTATAGAATTTTTATATTATTATCTTTTATTTTCTCCATATTTGAAATATTTTATAATTTTAGAAATAAAGCAGACTAGTATACATAATATATAAAGAGCTTACAAAAATATTAATAAGAAACAAAGAAACACCACCAAAAAATAAGCAAAAGATTTAAGTAGAGACTTCATTAAAGAAGATAAACAGATGGCAAATAAGCACACGAGAAACTCAACATCCATAATTACTAAGGAAATGAAAATAAAACTACAATGAGACGCCAACAGCACACCAAGTAGTAGAGCAGATAAAACTTGAAGACCATATCACGTCAAGGGTGTGGAGCAAGTTGAACTCTCTGACATTGCTGGTAGAAACGTGCACTGACGCAACCTTTGTGGATATCACTTTGATAGTTTATTATACCTGTAACCTATATAAACATATAAACCTTATAATACAGCCATTTCACTTCTAGGCATTTACCCAAGACAAAATAAAGCATATGTTTATAGAAAAACTTGTAACACAGTGAGCAAGGCAGCTTTGTTTGTAATGGCCAAAAACTAGAAGCAGTCTAAATGTCCATGAGCATGTAAGTGGACAAGAAACTCTGATAACATCCATACGACATAATATTCAACAATAAAAAGACATATGTTATAACCCCAACAAGCATCACTTTCAGAATAATTATGTTGAGTGAAATAAGCCAGACAAAAAAGAGCATTTGCTGGATGCTCTTCCATTTGTTTTAGGAAAGGTAAGCCGGTGTGCAGCAACAGGAAGTAGACCAGTGATTGCCCGGGGGTAGGAGGTGGTGGGGTGGGAGCACGAGGAAGCTCGGGGGTCAGTCGTTTGTTCGTTACCTTGGTCGTGGTGATTGTCTTACAAGAGTATACCTATGACAAATGTATCAAATTGCACTCTTTAAATACATGCATTTAGTATATTAACTATACGTCAATAAAGGTGTTTAAAAATAAAGCAAATGGAGTAGTAGTAGGTTAGATGAAGCCACAAGCCATAAACCTGCAAAGAATTCTAACAAAAGTGAACCAAATTCTCCACGAAACACCAACATGTTTCAGGAATGTGATATACCAAGGATGCTGAAGGTGCAAAAGAAAGGCCTGGATTAATGTGCTGCTTACAAACCAGCAAGTCACTTTTGCAAGTCCCCAGCTGACGCCCTCCCCACCCCACTCTGCCCTTTACTGCCGCATCACCTGCATGGGAGTCCACCCAACCTGACCCTTGCTATAGGTAGCTTTGTCCTGCATGTCGAGCAACCCCGCCCTGCCTGATTCGGAGCCGCGGCAGCCAGGCTTCGTCTTGGGGGGAAGCAAGGGTCCCACAGAAGAGATGCAAGTTCCCATCTGCACACAAATACACCATTCACCTGCCATCACGTCCGTGCGGGGCAGCCCCCACATGGTACAGCCGGTCCCTTCTACGGTCAGTTTTTGGTTAACTCTCCCTTTAACATGAATAGACAAGGATTTCTCAAGCATTTAAGGACAATTTCCAATATGAGAGAGATGACTAGAAGGAGGGAGGGAGAAAAATCAAACCAGAGAAAATAGAGTGAAGCCAGAAAACAAAACACAACCTCGGAAAAACTGCCATTAATATCTTTAGAAAAATAACAGAAGACATTACATTCATAAATCAAGAATGGATGGCATAGAAAAGAATGGTTAAAATTAAGAGGGCTCCTGGGCATTAAAATTATGTTACATGAAATTAACCTGGAACTTGGGGAAACGGGGTTTTGAGGAAATGCGTGGAGCTGGCCGGAGCTGGCCAGGACAGGGGTGAAGAACAGTAGGCCAGCAAACCAGCTAAGCCCACCGAATGCTGGAATACAAAATTCAGCCCACTCTTGAAGTTTTTGAGGATTTCATCCTTCAACTTAGGTGGAGGTTGAATGTGTAGAAAGTGTCTGCAGAGCCATCAAGGAACATTGCTGTATTTCTGCCCACCACAGGCAAAGGGGTCCAGAGCTGGCCCAAGGCATGCTCAGCCAGGCCCCAGGGCACAGCATCACAATGCATCCATCCAAAGGCACAGCTCCCTGGGGAGGGGCCTTTTTATCATTCACAGGACGGCACACAGCAGACCATCAGGTGGTCCAGGCGCCAGCAAAGAGCAGCCTTTTGTCCCTTAGAGTACAGCACCTCAGCTAAGATGTAGCTCAGACCAGAAGTGACAGACACTCTGTGGGGACCAGGCCAGTCCCTGAGGCAGTGCCTGTCCCACAGAGGAGCGCAGACACCTGACACCTGGCCGTGCTCCAGCTGTGGAGGCTGGGGGCACTTTGCTCTGTTCACACAGCATCCTTCCTTAGGTCTGGATGTCCGCAGCACCTCAAGTCCATTTCCTCTCATTTCCCTCAGAAGGACACTTGGGGGCAGTCACTCTACATTGAACGTACTCTGTCCCTCTGGGTGGCTCCACTCACCCTGAGAAGGGAGCCTTTCTCGGAGGGCCCCAGGACACTCCGTGACAACTCTGAGCCGAACAAGAGCATAGGTGACATTGTTTGCACAGAGCTACTGCACATCTAGCCAGTCAGGCTACAGATGGCTCTGGGAGCCGGGCAGAACCCGCCGGCAGGACTCCTGACTCACAGCCCTTCCTCTGGCTCAGCAAGTGGGAGGGGAGAGCAAATTCACAGACGTATTGTTTAAAATGGATTTTTAAAAATACACACTGACATACACACAACTTGATTTCCTTCCCAATCTCCCTCTCATTTTCTTAGCAACCCTGATGCACTTCCAGCAACACTTCATCTCTTAGAGAAGGAGATGTGTATGGCCTCTGTGTTATAAAATCAGTAGGATGTAAGCACAGGAAGAAGAGGGACAGAAAACATGGACTGAAGGCACAGCTCGAGCACTTGACTTGAGGATTCTTTGTCTTTCTTGTCCACATTGCTCTCTCTGCAGCATTTGAACTAAACAACACCCTATGCAGTACTCTGAGAACCTTAGGACCAAACCATTAATAAACAACTTGCTTACAAAAGTGACAAGTTCAAAAAAGATGGCTCAACTAAGTCAAAGTTCAGAGGAAGCTGAGTGATCATGGAAGACGCGTGATGAGGAGTCACGTGCAGCATGAGAGCCAGGACTTCCACAAACACGTGGGTGGGTGGTGGCAGAGTCAGCAGGAGCTAAGTCCACTGGCCAGGCGGGTGCGACTTCTTGGAAACTGTCAGCAGAGGAGGAACTGCCACGGAGCCAGGACCCAGGGCTGGCAAAAGAAATGAGACAGCACCTAATCTGTCACCTTGGTGAGTGGCAGCTACCCCACAGGAAGGGCAGCCTCCTTCCACTGTGGTTCCAAGCTGAGCTCCCCTCAGAAGAGCAGTCAGTCTTGTGAGACAGAACCTGGTGTCCTTGACAGAGATTTTCTCCTCGTTGGGTTGAAAGCATTCTCAGATCCAGGCCCAGGTGACAGCCCAGGAGGCAAATGGATGAGTGTGTATGTACGTGTATGAACACCCCTGTCTGTACATACACTGCGAACAATGGGCAGACACACAACCACAGCTCCAGAGGGTTATAAAAGTCCTCTGCACTGGAGATGCAGACAGGTTTGAGGACTGCCCTAGGTGCACCCATCCAAGGCTCACCATGCGGTGCCCAGCTGGGGAGTGCAGCCTGCCTTCACATTCCTTGAGGAGATGCTGAAAATCAAATGTGTGTGCACAAGTGAGGTCAGACAGACTGCCAGAGGAAGGCTGGGAGACAGGGAACTGCCGTGGCTGGGGAAGAGGACGCCTCCACAAGAGTCAGGGCAACTGTCCACTTCCTTGGCACCCCTCCATCTGTAGGAGTCCCAGCTCCCTCTGGTCAGTGGGCTCAGACTTCCTTCCCAGGCCTCTGGGCTGCCCACAGTGATGGTATCAGAGCCCCAGCACTTCCGACTTCCGGAGGCTTCTCTTCCATCATCTGTGTGCCCTTGGGCATCAGCATCCCTGCAGGAGCACATGGAGCCAAAGAATCAGGCATCTGTCAGGGCAACAAAAGATGGGGCCCCCCAGCACGATGGTCCAGTACTTATGGGGCTTGACCCACCTGCCTGGGGCCACTGATGCTGACACACACTCATGTTCACACACTGATGCACACGTACATGCCCTCACACCACAGTACACACGCATATATGTACACACACAGAAACACATGCATGCACATATACTCCCATGAACACATAGGCTAGCCCTCATACACTCACACATACACACATGCTCAACACTCATGTATTCACATATGCACAACATATACACCTGCTCACATACCTACTCAAACACACCTCACACACATAAATGGATATGTATGGTTGTACACACACACACACACACATATGTTCACACAGGCATACACACACACACACACACACACCAGTCCTGGGTGAGACCACCACAGCCCCACACCACTCCATGCCTCAAACCTGTCTGAAGTTGACACAGACCCATGACCCCAAGTATCCTATTTGCTGAACTATAAGGTGTCTCTGAGGCCAGTCTCCAGGGACTCAGCCCAGCCTAGCAGAA
Organism: Micronycteris hirsuta; assembly: GCA_004026765.1. NCBI lineage: Eukaryota > Metazoa > Chordata > Mammalia > Chiroptera > Phyllostomidae > Micronycteris > Micronycteris hirsuta. The sequence continues at coordinate 102,774 of PVJI01002152.1, read as the reverse complement.
GGCTGCCTCACAGTTCCCAGCTGAATTGCCCCGTGGGCCGTCCTGCAAGCCCACAGGACACTCTCCCCTCCCCTGCAGTTTTCCCAGACCCCCTCAGTATCCAGTAGCAGACTTTTCCCCCCGACTCCTTCAGCTCCCATTGCATCTCAGAAGGACAAAAACATCGTCCTAGTGGAGATACCTGGCTGATACCACCTCCACCCAGGGATGGAAGTCCATGCGATCAGTGGTGGGACAGAGACACCACGCGCCTGATGACCTGGGCCATGCAGGGAACATTCCTGCAGGAAGTGCCTCACCTGAATCTCATATTGAGGACATGTCAGACATCCAGCAATGCAACTGCCCTACAACCTTCCACACTCTCGGGGTCATGGAAGACAGAAAACTGTTCCCAACTCAAGGCAACTGAACAGCCCTTCATGAGATGGTCCCAGGTCAAATCTGGGCCAGAGGGGAGAAGCTTAGAAAGGCACTAGACGATACGAGAATTCTCCACAGACTGCAAGACAGACAAGCAGAGACAGCAGAGAATCAGTGCTGAATTTCTTGCATTGGCACAGGGTGTGGTGGTTACGAGAGAGAATGTCTTTGTCCTCTGTGGGTGTCTCTGAAGGAACAGGCCCCATGGACTGACTCTCCTTGCCCCACACAGCTTGTCAACGGCGTTCGTCAATAAACAGATGAATGGGTGATGGGGTGCTGCTGCCTTTCCATGGGTCATCACTTCTAATCCTCACAACACGACCCCTGCTCACCCCTGACCCTAGCATCTCTATCCTTAACTTACACCCACTGAACAAACTCCAGGTCAATGACAGGTCAATGACGTTCCCATGCTAATAGCCGTCGGATCTAGGACTGAGCACTCCTTTCTGACTTCATGTCCTCCAGCAGTGCACTGTAGATGCACTGTGACTGCTCCAGGATCATTTAGTGTCATAGGTCATAGGTTACCCGACATCCATTGGCTCTTCCCAGAGAAGGGGACAGCTGGCATAGTGCATCAGCCACTTCAGAGAGCCCATGTCACATGGGAGATGCACTTAGCAGGGGCGGCAGAGCCCTGTGTCTGGGAACAGAGTGCCCGGGAGTCCAGGACCAGGCACCCCAGCATCCCAAGGAGCAGTTAGGAGGGCAGACTCAGCCCCAGCCCAGACCTGCTGGATCAGAGCCGGCACTTTAACAAGACCTCAGGGGTCTTAAGCTCAGCCTGTTGGAGAGGCACCTGGCTGGAGCAGCCAAGTCGGTGCTCCATGCTCCAGGGAGGTTGGCTGAGCCTGGGGACACTGACTAGGGAACAGATAGATAAATAAATAAATCTTTTGAAAGTGAATACAACAACAATTAAAAAGTCAGTAATGACATTATGACGAGATATATATTTTCTTCTTCCCTGAAAACAAAGGTAATCTTCCTGGAGAAGTGTCTGCTTCAGACAAGGCATTTTGGTGGCTCGGCTTTAGAGGACAGTTGTCACAGGGATTCAGTCTCAGTCTTGGGAGTATCCAAGGTCCCTCAGGGATTGGAGCTTTCCCAGAGCAGCCCTGAGCAGACTCCTGACGATTCCTGTGTGCTTTCTGGGCTTCCTGATCTCCTCTCTGCACAGAGCTTCCTCTGTTGATTTGCGGCTTCTCTGCTGCCCTCTGCGATGCCTGCACCCCCTCAAACCCAGCCAGCACTCTGGGTGTCTCGTCCATTCAAACAGCTATTGTCATCCAGCCGACGTTCTGCCAATCCCTGCTCGGGTAACGACCCCCAAGTGCACCTCAGTGAAGGCCCCGGAGCAGGGCCCAGGGGAAAGGAGGTCCATGCAGAGGACAAGGAAAACGGGCACATCCACTTCCTGTCCAGACTTACCCCAAAAGTCAGTCGCCCTCTGACAAGTACATTTAAACCAGGCTTCTCACCTCCAGGGAGCTTGAGTGATAAACTTCATTGCAAACATTTCAAAGGTTAGAGGACTGCAGATAACTTATAGCTCTTAGCACAGTGTCTGGAACACACTAAAATAGAGGCTTAAATGTTTTCACTGAATAACTCTGAGAAACTGGAGGAATTCTAGGATGGCTATTTCAAATTACCCACATAACTGGGCAGAACCTTCTTCATCCCAGAGCAGTTTTTTACTCTGATATTGTCAGTATTTATTCAGGTACAGCCACAACTCAAAGCCAGACTTAGGTGTGAGAAGGACTGTGGAGGCCGCCTGGACACAAGGGGACCCCCAGTTGGGAGCACGAAGTGCCCTAGGGTCCCGTTCCATCTCTTTTAAAAGACAGTGTCACAAAATCTCCCACCTGCCCACAGCGTCCTCTAGCTGGGGAGAGAATTAAAATGAAACATGTATAAAGTGCTACTCTGTAACAGGCCCTCTTCTAAGCACTTGGTATTTTTACTCTTACAATAACCCTAGAAGGGTCATTGTCTTCAATTACAGATGAGGAAACTGAGGCACAAGTTACTTAAGCAGCGTGCTGATGTCACTCAGCTGTGAGCCCACTGCACAGTGCTGGGTTTCGCTTCGAGCCACCGCTTCATTGGCTCCAGCTCAGGTGGGGGCTTTCACCTTCTCCCCCCAAAGATTCCTTACAGGTGAGGGAGGCATCAGAAGAAACAAACCAAATTGGTTTCCTTTAGTTTCAAAGTTCGAATCCATCTAATTCATCAAAGGAAAGACATGATATGCTCGTTTTTTTTAACCTACTGACAATCTTGTATTTCAGTTTCGAGCCTCTTTAAAAACTTCACAAAACCTTTTCATGCTTTCTCAGAACATTTTAACTGTCTAATTGAATAGAGTGAGTAGACATGTTGCTGAAGGACTTCAGCAGCTTGTCACAAAGCAGACCCACAAACTCAGAACTGCAGCGCATTGCTGCCTGTGAGTCATGGGAGGACAGGTGATGGCAGGTTTCTCTCAAAGCCTGAGGTCTGCCCCGCAGCACAAGTTTTGGGGTGTGTGTGTGTGTGTGTGTGTGTGTTTTCACTTCAGTAGTAAAAGCAGCTGTCTGAGTTGCTTTGTTGCGTTTCTCCATCTGTCACTGTGTCCCAGGTTATACCTCCCAGTCGAAACATCGATCGGTTTTCTCAGGGCCCTAGCGCTCCTTGCTCATGGTACACAGAGGTCTCACCTCTCACTCCGTCCAGCACGTGGGGGCACCAGGCATGGCAGAGAGTGGGCTTCAGGTCCACGTAAGTCTCAGTCGATGCAGGGAACCTCTTCCTGGCTGAATTTGTCCCTCTCCACACACCAGGTTTCCACCTGTAAATTGGAGCAGTAATCACTACACCAGTTCCAGAATGTCATGAGTGTTAGTCGCAATCTGCTGCTTCTCAGCACAGCCCTCGCTTGGGTGGCCAGCAGGATGATAGATTAATTGGGGGAGATACTGTCTGTGCTCAGTTATGAAAAAACATAAGCTCCATGCCCTTGCTGGTGTGGCTCAGTGGATTGAGAGCGGGCTGTGAACTAAAGGGTCAGCGGTTCAATTCCCAGTCGGGCACATGCCTGGGTTGTGAGCCAGGTCCCTAGTGGGGGCCACGTGAGAGGCAACCACACATTGATGTTTCTTTCACTCTCTTTCTCTCTCTCTTCCCCTCTCTCTAAAAATAAAGAAATTAAACCTTAAGAGAAAAAAAAGAAACATAAGCTCCAGTGGAGAGATCAGACAAGTACTAGACTAGCCAAGACGGTGATTCAGGTCCAATACTCAGACAGAATTTTCTACAAATAGAAATAAACTTGCAATAGAATGCATTTTCACAAGAGTTTATGGGTTACCTCTCCCAGATGTATTAAGGTCCATCCTGATAAGCATTTGTTGGGGGGTTTGTAGAGAGAATTTATAGAGCAGGTAAAGGATTGAGCTGATTGACTTATTCTGCATGGTACATAAAGTAACACACCCTCTTCATCCTGAGATACTCTTATCATGTCATCTTGTTTATTTCTTTCACAGAATCTTATCAAATCTGCAATCCTCTTATTCGTTTACCTGCTGACTTCCTTTGCTGCCTCTGCCGCCTGATTGTCAAGTGCCTGAGGGCAGGGCCCTTCTCTCTGTGTGTTTCACCCCATAGTGAACACTGAATGAATATTTAATAAATAAAGGAATGGCTAAACTAATGATTTCTAAGGTTCCTTTCAATTCTGAGTCTACCAGGTGTCAGGTTACCCTTACTTTATCTTCAGGTGTGCGTCTTAAAAAAAGACAAAGGTGTTGTTTTGGGGCAACTGGGCAAGAAAAAGAAAACATAGGAAAGAAAGAAGTAAAACTATCTTCACCCAAGCAGTTAAGAAGTACAAATTGGTAGTCACAGAACAGTCGTGTGGATATAAAGTACAAGGCGGAAAGCACAGTCAATACTTTCGTAATACCTGTGTGGGGGGTCGGATGGGCACTAGATTTGTTAGGGTGAACACTTTGTAAGTGATATGAATGTGTAATCACTATGTTGTACACCTGAAATTAATATAATATTGTGCGTCAACTGGAACTGAAAAATTAAAAATCATTGAACAATGATAAACAGAAGAGGAAGCAGAGCTTTAGAATGTCACCTGGTGAGTGTGGGAGACAGAGGGAGGTAGGAAATGACCACTGGGTGTCAGACCTCATGGGTGAAAGTTGAATGAGGAATAGGATTTTTACAAAGTTTGAAAGTATCTCCCACAAATTACTCATTAATTACAAAGGCAAAAATACTTACTTCTACCGTAGAGAAAACTCCTTGGCCAAGTGATCAAAGTTGGCATCCCCAAGGTCAGGAGAGACAACACATGCCACCACATTATTGGCGGCAGCTCTTGACGGATGTGTCGCCTGAATCTAACTACACACCCAACCTGAGGGTCAGTCTGTGAAATAACAAATCTAGAATCTAAAAATGTCAGTGTCACAGAAGACAAAGCAGGGCTGAGCAATTGTTCCAGGTTAAAGGGGGAGTCAAGAGAGCTGATAATTAAATGCAATGGGGTGCCCCTGAACTACCCCCACAGCACAGGGGAGACCTGCACAGAGATCACTGGGGCGACTGACAAAGTCTGAGTGTAGAGTGTGGAATGGAAGACAGAGTTGGATTGATGCCAGATTTCCTGATCTTGATGACTGTACTGTGGTTATGTGAGAGAAGGCCCTTGTTCTTAGGAAACAGACTAACACATTTAGGGAAAGAAAGGCATGAGATCGCCCATTGATTTTTCTAATGTTTCAAAAAAGAGTTAATTACTTATATAGCATATATACCACACTCACAGAATGGATGAAACAAACGGAGTAAAATATAAACTCTGGTGAATCTGGGTGATGGATATGGCATTTTACTTGCAAGTTCTCAATAAATTTGAAATTATATCAAAATAAAATTACAAAAACTTTCATAAAATGATCAAAATGGCAGCTCAGCTAAAACAAAAGAGAGCAAAAAAACAAAAAACAAAAAAAAATTTTTCAAAAAAGCACAGATGACATGATCCTGTATATAGGAAATTCTAAGTCACCTACAAAATAATCTGTTAAAGTTAATAAATAAATTCAGAAAAGTTACAGGATACAGGATCAAAATATAAAATTAATTGTTCTTCTGTCCAAAAGTAAAATTAAGAAAACAATGCCATTTAAAAAATAGTTGACCCTTAAACAATGCAGGTTTAAACTGCTCAAGTCTACTTATATGCAGACTTTCCACATATTTGGTTTGCCAACTTAACTTACACATGGATTTTTTACTGTGAGGATGGTCGATGCCTCCAACCCTTGAGTTGTTGTAGAGTCAACTGTATCATCAAAAATAATAAAGCAGGTTTAACAAAAGAAGTGAAAGACTTGTACACTCTCAACTACAAACACCACTGAAGGAAATTTAGAAAGACCTAAATAAGTGGAAAGACATCCTACGTTCATAAATAGGAAAGCTTAATGTTGTTATGATGGCAGTGCTCCTCAAATTGGTCCATCAGTTCAAACTCATCAAAACCCCAGGTGTCTTTTCTTTGCATAAAGGGGCAGGCTCGTCCTAAAATTTATAAGGAAATACAAAGGACTCTGAATGAGCACAACTTTTTTGAAAAAGAAATAGTTGAAGAACTCACATTTCCCAACTTCAAAATTTAATACAAAGTTATGGTAATCAAAACAGTGCAGTCTTAGCATAAGGATACATATGTAGATGATTAGAATATAATTGAGAGTCTAGACATAAATGCTTATATATGGTGAATTTCTTTTCAACAAGGGTGCCAACACCATTCAGTGAGGGGGATAATAGTCTTTTTACTGTCCAGGGTGGAAACAACTCAACATCAACATACAAAGGAATGAAGTCAGACCGTTACTTCATACCACATATAAAAATTAACTCAAACTTGATCATAGATCTAGCTGGAAAAGATAATACTATAAAACTCTTTGAATATATAAGTATAAATCTTTGTGATCTTGGATTAGGCAATGAATCCTTAGATATAACATCAAAATCACAAAAAGCAAAAAAATAGATAAATTGAACTTTATTAAAATTGAAAATGTTTGTGCTTTAAAGAACACCATCAAGAAAGTGAAAAGACAGCCCACAGAATGCCGAAAATACTTGCAAATCATTCATCTGCTAAGGGTGCAAGTCAACACTAAAAGGACAAACAACCCAATTTAAAAGATGGCAAAGGTTTTCAGTAGACATTTCTCCAAAGTAAATATACAAACCCCGAATAAACACATCACTAATCACTAGGGAAATGACAAATCAAAACTACAATGAAATACCACTTCATACGCCCTAGCATGGCTAAAATGTAAAAGACAGACAAAAACAAGAGTTGGTGAGGCTGTGGAGAAATTCAAAGCCTCATCCATTGCTGGTAGGAATATAAAATGGTATAGCTACCTTAGAAAAGAGTCTGGTCTGAAAGTTCCTCAAAGTGGCAGATATAGAGTAGCCACATGATCAGGAAATTTTGCTCCTAGGAACATATTCAAGAGAATTGAAAACAAATGTGCACATAAAAACCTGCAAGTGTCTGTTCATATAGGCATTATTCAAAATAGCCAAAAAGTGGAAATAACCCCATATCCATCAACTGATAAATGTATCAACAAAATGGGTGTATCCAAAAAAATAAAATATTATTTGGCAATAAAAAGGAATGAAGTATTGGCACACAGTACAGCAAAGATGAACCTTGAAAACATTATGTTCCGTGAAATAAATCAGAAAAAAAACGGCCAGATAATTGTATGATTCTGGACAGTAAATTGCTGGAACAGATAAATCCACAGAGCTTGCAGGGAAGATTGCAGGGGCTGGGTTGGGGAGCGGGGAGAAGAGAGGGAGGAACGGGGAGTGACTTCAAGTGGATACAGAGTTTCTTTTGGGGATGATGCAATGTTCTAAAATTAGCACTGCACAACTCTATGAATGCACTGAAAACCATTGAACTATGAACTTTAAAATGGTGAATTTTGTGATCTATTCACTATATCTCAATAAAACTCTTGTATATTTTTTAAAAGTCAAACTTTCAGTACAAAGTAAAATAGTAAAGAAAATATTTAACTTGTAGGAGTTTGAAAAAGATGTTTGTGAGCTTACATCTTGTTAATTGGGAATGAAAGGTTTTCTTTTTATTGATGATTTTTCTCATACGGTATTTGAAAAAGATCACAAAAGATGTTCTTTATGTAAAGCATATAGAAAATGGTAGAAAAAAAATAAAATTAAACCATGAATCATCTACCTTTGTGAGATCTCAATAGTCTGTCATGTTTGCTTCACAGATCTTTTATTACATAAGAAATAGTTTTATATTGTAATTGAAGTTTCCTGAATACCCTCCCTCACCACACTCCCACTAACCCTCCCCGAAGAGTAACTGCCACTTTATCAAACATATAAGTCTCACACATATTTTTATGTCTGCCCTCTTTTTTATGAGTCCATGAACATTGTAACAGTATATTTTTGCTTTATAAAGTTATTTATAAATGTTTTCAGGTTGTAAATATCCCTCTGTAAATTGCTTGTTTCAGTCAACATTATGTTTTTTAAATTTATCAATGTTCATTCATTCATTTTACTGAATAGAAAAATATCCAGTCCATATTTTAGGGACTTCACTGCCATGCACTGATCCATTCCCCTGTGTATGTATGTTAAGACCGGTTATGCGTTTTCTCCTATTACATCCCACACCGCTGTGAACTTTCTGCTTCATGACTCTAGGCATTAGTAGGAGTTTCTCTAGGGAATCACCTGGCGTTGTAATTGTCAGCTCATAAAGGATGTCCTGATGCTGCCAAATTGGCCTTCATGGAGATTGGCTAATTTACATTCCCTGTCATCAAAGTCAGAGTTCCCAGCCCTTCCATCCCCACCAGCAGATAATAGTGCCAACCCTTACTTTTTCCCAGCCTACTCGTTGTTTTAATTCTCACCATTCTGATTACTAGTGAGATTGAGCGTGTTTTCATGTTTGTTGGTCTTTGGGGATATGTCTTATATGATTGCCTTTTATCCATTGGGTTGTTTGCTTTTTCTTAGAAGCTAAAAGAATTCCTTATATATTCTGAATGCTAATCCTTGGTCAGTTATATGTTTGCAAATATCTCCTAGACTGCACTGTATCTTTTCACTTTTTAAATATTGTTTCTAATGCTTGTTTTTAATCTTAATACAGTCAAATGGCTCAATTTTTTTTCTTGCCTTTTGTCTTTTGGGAAATCCTTGCTAAATTTCAGATCGTAAATATCTTTTATGTAACCTTCGATTTGTTTTTAATTTTGCTTTTCACATTTAGGTTTTATTCAACCTGGTGTTATGTTTGACTATAGTGTTAGGCAAATTTTTTAAAATATATTTTATTGATTATGCTATTACAGTTGTCCCATTTTCCCCCCTTTCTTCCCTTCTGCCCCCACCCCCCATTCCCCGCCCTTTAGTTTTTGTGCATAGGTCATACACATAAGTTCTATGTCTTCTACATTTCCTATACTATTCTTAACCTCCCCCTGTCTGTTTCCTAACTACCATTTATGCTACTTATTCTCTGCACCTTTTCCCCCTCTCTCCCCCTACCACTCCCCTGTTGCTACCCCTCCATGCCTTATATAAATCCCTTTAACATTTAATATAATAAACGCTGGGTGATGATGAATTCCTTGAACTTGACCTTATCTGAAAAGCACTTTATCTGCCCTTCCATTCTAAATGATAGCTTTGCTGAATAGAGTATTCTTGGATGTAGGTCCTTGCCTTTCATGACTTGAAATACTTCTCTCCAGCCCCTTCTTGCCTGCAAGGTCTCTTTTGAGAAATCAGCTGAGTCTTATGGGAATTCCTTTGTAGGTAACTGTCTCCTTTTCTCTTGCTGCTTCTAAGATTCTCTCCTTATTTTTAATCTTGGGTAATATCATTATGATGTGTCTTGGTGTGTTCCTCCTTGGGTCCAACTTCTTTGGAACTCTCTGAGCTTCCTGGACTTCCTGGAAGTCTATTTTCTTCACCAGCTTGGGGAAGTTCTCCTTCATTATTTATTCAAATAAGTTTTCAATTGATTGATTGCTCTTCCTCTTCTCCTTCAGGCACCCCTATGATTCAGATGTTGGCACGTTTAAAGATGTCCTGGAGGTTCCTAAGCCTCTCCTCAGTTTTTTGAATTCTTGTTTCTTCATTCTTTTCTAGTTGGATGTTTTTTTCTTTCTGCTGGTCCACTCCATTGATTTGAGTCCCAGTTTCCTTCTCATCCCTATTGGTTCCCTGCATATTTCCCCTCATTTCCTTTATATCATCCTTCATTTGTTCTAGTAATTGCGACATTCTTTCTTCAAATCCTGTGAGCATCCTGATTACCAGTGCTTTGAACTGTGCATCTGATAGGTTGGCTATCTCTTCGTCACTTAGTTGTATTTTTTCTGGAACTTTGATGTGTTCTGTCATTTGGGCCATTTTTTTTTCTTGGTGCAGGTGTTACTTTAAGGGGCGGAGCCTTAGGTGTTGACCAGGGCGGGGTAACCCACATCGTTGTGTTGTGATGCTGTATGTGGGGGCGGGGACTGAGAGAACAATGGCTCTTGCTCTGTTCTCCGCACTTCCCCAGCTACCCACAAGCAAGTTGGGCCCTTCTTTGCTGGCTCTGGGGTGAGTAGACAGGCCTGCACAGTTCCAAGTCCCTATGGGTCTCCCCAACAAACTCTCCTGTGAGGCCGGGAGTTCCTCCCACTGCCACCTCAACCCCCACAAGTGTATTCAGTTGGTGGTTTGAGGCTTTATCTCCTGGCATTGGTGGACCGTGCGGTCTGTTCCATTCCCCAGCTTTTCCTCCCAGTTTATCTGTGTGAGAATGAGGGACCGCCCAGTCCACCAGTCTCAGCCCTGATTTCGCTGAGTGCGCCTGCTGCGTTTTGGCCAGGTGTGCCTGCCATGGGCCTCTCTGGGCAGCTGGAGCGTTGCCGGTACCACTCCACAAACCATGTCTGGTTGAGCACTCTCCACCCGGCTCCGCCCCGCTTACCGGTCTGGATGAACATGTCTTCTCTAACTCCTTGGTTGTCGGACTTCTACTCAGTTCAGTGTTCTGTCAGATCTGGCTGTCTTTGTTTTTTAAATTGTTTTTTTTCCTCTTCTGGTTGTGCGAGGAGGCACAGTGTGTGTACCTACGCCTCCATCTTGGCCGGAAGTCCCATCGCATGTTAGGCAAATTTAATTTTGTTTTCCAACACTTAATAGAGCAGTGTTGCTTGAATTATGTATCAATCTAGAAGGCCACCTCCGTCATATATCAGATTTCTACATATACACAGGTCTGAGTCTAAGTTCTCTATTTTGATCCTTGACTGATTTGTTTATTATTACAGCTTTATAGAAAATCTATATACTGTATCTGGTAAGCAAATCCTTCCACCTTGATTAATCTTGTTTATTCTTTGCCACTTCTTCTTACATGTGAAGTTTTGATCAGCTTATTAAATTCCCCTCCCCAAATATTTGTCAAATATTAATTGGAGCTGCAATGAATTCTTAGATTAATTGGGGGAAATGAGTATCTTTATGCTGTTGAATATTCCCATCCATAAACAACTTACATTCTACATCTATTCATCTATTTGTCTTCTTTTACGTAACTCAGGAACACTGCAATTTTCTCCATAATGACCTTTCACAGCTTTGTTAGATTTATTCATAGTAATCATATATTCTTCTTGCCACTACAAGTGGCATATTGCTTAAATTGCATTTTATGTGGTCTGTTGCTATAGATAGCACATTGATTTTTGTATACTGATATTGTGTCCAGACATGGCTAAACACCCTCATTGATGTTAATCATATGTCTGTAGAGTCCCTTGAATCTTCCTGTGTAAACAATCCTTTTATCATAGATCGTTTCAGCTTTGCTTCCCATTTGGAAATTCTTGCACTTCTTACTTCCTTCTAATACCTTATCATGGTAAAGTACTCCAGTAAAATGTTGGTTGAGAAGAGTGATAGCAGGCCATTGGATGCTATGATTCAGGCTTTTTGTAGATGTTGTTAACAAGTTAAGAAACCTTGTATCTCTTCCCAATTTTCTATGAGCTTGTTCTGTGAATTAATGCAGAATTTTAAACTGTTAAGATGTGAATTACACAAATCAACATTCAAATGTACTCTTATACCCCTTGAGTAACCCACATTTGTCATGATTTATTTATTTTTACCTATTGCTGAACTCTATTTGCTAATTTCAATTAGGATTTTTATGTCCACTTTTGTAAGGAAGATTCATCTTTTCCTTTCTCATGCTGTTTTGTCTGCTTTGGCATAAAAAATAAACTTGCCTCAGAAAATGCGTCAGAGAGCAGTGCCTCCTTTCTCCTCTCTGGAACATTCTGTATCATGTTGGGATAACAGTTTCTTGACTGTTTGGCAGAATTGTCTTGTAAAAGGGTCCAGTCCTGGCATTTTGTGTACAGTACTAAGCAGAGGAGACTTTTAAACTGCTAATAACATTTCTTTACTATTAGAGGTGTATTCAAATCCCTTTTGTTTTTGAGTTTGCCAAATCACGTTTTCAGAGATAATTATCCATATCTCTGTGTTTTTATGCTTTTTCACTGTTGTTGTTCTTAGTATACTTCTAATTTCCACTTCTACTCTATCCACAGGTACATGCCTTTTTTGTTTTGTACTATTGCTTACTTGTGCCTCCTCACTCTTTCCTTCCCATCTATTTTGGCTTAGTTTCTCTATTTTATTTGTTGTTTTAATATAACCAGCTGCTATATTTATGGATTCTCTCTATTTTATATTTGTTTTCTGTTTCACAGATTTTTGCTCTTTTTTTTTTTTAACCCCCTTCCTTGTACAGTCTTTGGCTTTGCTTGGTTTTTTATTCTCCATCTTAATGAGATTGTTTCTTGTCCCACTAAGTTTAAGTATTTTCTCCTCTAATACAAATATTTAACATTGGACATTCCACTCCAGGTGCTAGCTCAGCTACATCCAAAAGTTTTCATGTACAATGTTTTACACATATATGTATGCATGTATTTGTGTATATGTATACACTAACTTTTTAAATTTATATTCATTATAATCAGATAATCATGTCTGTATAACTACTAACTCCATGGATAATAAATACTTGCTTCTTGATTAGGACATGCTTAATTGTTACAAATAGTCCATGTGTGCTTGGAAATGATTGCTGTGTCCTTTCGGTTGGCCTTTAGATCAATCTGTGGATTCACTCAGCCTTGGGTTGTTCAGTGGTAATTAACCTCTCAGAGTTCTATCTTCTAAGTTCTTGGGTTTGTCAACAATCCCAGTTAGGGAAGTTTCTGCAGACATTTCAGCCAATTTGCAGAAAATGATACCTCTGAAGCCTTCCTTTGATAACTTAATGGCTCTTCTACAAGAGACGGTCTTCCGGGTAGCTATCTTTGCAGCCCTGCGACCACTGTGCTTCTGGGAGGTGGAGACAACAGCTCCCAGGACTGCCTTTTGGAGAAGCAGGTGTGACAGCTCCTGACAGGCTGCAACTTTGGAAGTGAGTGTTCCCTCCTCTGACAGCCCCTCTGAAATGAATCACCCACAGGGTGAGAAGATTCTGAGTTCCACCTCATCACATATGTTTTAGTAACAATGAAAATAAAGTAAAATAAATATCCTTTCAAAGTGAGAGTCAAACAAGTGTTTATTTGAGATCAGTAAGAACAGCTATATGGGAATCATTATTTAGGCATAAGTCCAAATAATATTCCCATCAGAAGGTGAAGGCGAGGGATATCAATGAGAAAGTGAAGGAGAACAATTACATCAATAGAAGGAAGACATTCCCATTGGTGCAGATAACATACCACAGTGATGTTAATTCTAAACAATGTTTTTAATTTTTCAGTAGACATAATAACTGCTTTCTTATTAGCTTCGAAAACAGCTTTGGTAGCATAAGATTGCTTAAGCCCAGTCTAAAGATCATTTTGCCTTAAATTAACATTCCAAGGTTTGAGACACAGGGTGTGTCAGGCAGTTCCTCTGGAACGGCAGCTCTGGCTCCATTTATATTATTGCTTACAGCTTCTTTTTCTATTGAGTTCTCATGGAGCATCAACAAAATCTTTCCTCTGAGCCACCCAACCCTACTCCCATCCCTGACTGCCTGGAAAAGTTTTCTGGACATGCCTGTGATGGAACCCAAACAACAGGGGGTGGGTGTTACGTTAGCCATTTTATTTTTGATGGCTTGGTGAGGCTAGAGGATCCAGAATCATCATGAGTTATAAGGGGCAGGCAGGTCTCTGAGGCAGACTTGCATGCGAGGGTGAAGACTCAAATTACTGTATGGAGAAAAACAATGAACAGTGGAGGCCATTGTGATGGATATTTTAAGACATTTTCATGTCTAAAGTTGAAGTGGGCAAGAGAGGGATCCTCAGAGAATGTTCAGGTTAATTTTTTTGTAAATCTATCGGCCTCTCGTAAATGTAGAAATGAATAATAAACATATTTTAAAAACCCTGTACTCCCAGTAGTAATGAAAGAAATACAAACTGAGCCCTGGCTGGTGTAGCTCAGAGGACTGAGCACAGGTCTGCGAACAAAAGGGTCGCTGATTTGGGTTCAATTCCCAGTCAGGGCACATGCCTGAGTTGCAGGCCAGGTTCCCAGTAGGGGGCGCACAAAAGGCAACCACACATTGATATTTCTCTCTTTCTCTCTTCCCTACCCTTTCTCTAAAAATAAATAAAAACTTAAAAAAAAAGGAAATACGAACTGAAACAACAAGATAACATTTCTTACCTCTTAGATCAGCAAAGAGTGTAAAATGGTAACATTTGAGGTTTTTCAGGGATAGAAAACATACTAATTGGATGATAAAAATGTTATAAGCTTCTTAGGAAAAAAATTTGGCAAAACTCACTCCCTTTCTAGAACATGAATCCCAAGTAAAAGTCATCATACCCTGTGCAGCGGGAATATTATCATTGCTCCCCACATCCTGCCCTCTTCTCCTCTGGGCTCCTAGATTACAAGCCAGCTCCTGGGCAGGCAGGCTGGGTGCTGGGGCTGGCTCAGACCGAGGGCTCTGAGAAGTGATGAGCAGCACCGCATGTGCTGAGCACAGAAGACCAGTGTGGAGTCTCCATCGGTTATGAGCTCTCCTGAAGCAAACCGGGGGCAGGGGGGGCTGGTGGCAGTGCTGGAGCTCCTTCGGCTCCATCAACAGAGACTGTGAGTAATGAAGCCCAACCACTCTTTGTCAGTCTTGCGTGTGTTAAGTCGCCGAGGTTTGGGGGTTGTATGTTATCTGCTGATCAAGCCTAGATGATCCTGACAAGAACACAAAGATTAATATCAAGTGGGATTCGCTGTAGCATTACTTACAAAACTATACATTTTAAAATATCACTAAATATTAAAAATAGGAGATGGTCAAATAAATTATGGTCAGTGGTATAATACGATAAGTACTTTACAATAAATAAAACTGATATGTTGAAGATCTCTAGCAATGGAACATTCTCACAAAATACTGAAGGAGAAAGAAAAAATATTAAAGGCTTCATACAGTATGATCACATTTTTGTTTAAAACTGTTGATGTAAACTCAGAGAAAAAAATTAAGCACAAACATCTTAGTAGTGATCATGGTAGTGAAATGAGACAAAATTCAGGATCCAAAACCTGAAAACAGCCATCAGGGTGTTGTAAGAGGGAGCGGTGAGGGTGAGCTGAGAGGTGTTATCTCTTACAATACGGAAAAGATAAGTAAGGACTCTTTTCCCAGATCACAGCAGCAGCAGGTAGAATGACTGGTTTGGGGAAGGGCGTTTTATTGAGCAAGTACGCCCATTACTTGTGAAATCACTTTATGCGGCACGGTGCCCTCTTACTCCTCCATTGCCCCTCGTTTCCACTGATGATCACCCTAATCTCAGGCTGACTGGTCATAGCTAAAGGAGAGAAATAGGGGCAGGGTAACTATTTTAACAAGCAGGAGATGTCAAGAAGTATTCTTGCAGCTACTAAATTAAAATCAAGCCTTGAGGTTGTGGATGAGTAGATGTTCCTGGAACAGCACGAACAGCTTGGACTTGCCATCCCCAGACATTTGCAAAATAGGCCAAATTTTGACTGTCTAGGAACAACACATGCTTAGGAAATGTTGGCTTGAAGAAACATAGGAACATTCTGAAATTATTAGGGCCAATTCCAGGAATGATGGGGGAAAGGAAGCAAGCTGGAGCATTGTAACTTTAGAAACGACCATCCGACGATCAAATAACGCTCTCATGTCTCAGCAACAAATTAAGAATTCCAGCGATTCCAACTGTTTCCCCTTCTGGGGATGTCCCTCAGGCCATGAAGGGGCTCGCTCATCTTCGTGGGTTTTCCCAGAGGAGACGACAAAGAAACGCCATTGCTGAACACAGTTAGAGCTGGCATGACGCCCACGTGGAAGCATATGGACCTTTTCTGCTGCATTCTAAAAATGCTGCTGTATGTTGCACGCAGCTCTTGAATGTCACAGCTGGGGAATGACTACTGCTCTTTCACTGGCAGGAGTGACAAGCGATACTGTGATAGCAGTGTAATGACGCTGATGACAGTGTTCTATAGCACAGCTCCCTGAGCGCCGCTGAGAGGCAGTGAGCAGAAGGAACTGAGAGCGTTAGGAGGAGGGAATTTGAGTTGGAATCTTTATTAGACTCAGGATGAAGCAAATTAATAATTTGGAATATGTGTCATTTGGATAAATTTTTAGTAACACTCACTATGTACCAGGCCTTAACGCCAGTCACTGGGGACAAATATGGATTCTACAGTCACAAAGTTTAACATCCCATAAAGGATGCAGGTATTTATAAACAAATAAACATAAAAAAAGAGCTACAGAGAGGAAGGTGGTGGAGGACTGTTCACGGAGGCAGTCTCAGAGCCGAGCCTTTAACACAAGCAAGAGCAAACAGAAACGCTTTGTAAGTTCAAACAAGGGCCTGCTTTTGAGCAAAGTCTGCCTCTGGCTTCCAGAAGGATTTAAAGGACAGATTTCCAGGAAATGAGCGTTAAAAATCGAAATATCACTGGAATGGAGAACAATTCAGGGTCTCACCTCAGAATCTTAGATTTACTGAACCACCGTGGGTCTTGGAGAAAGATTCGCTCAGCCTCAGATTTTCAGATAATTCTTCCAAGAGCAATTTAGTGGCTGGTCCAATCAAATGTGTCCATTGGGTCTTCAATACAGAGTTCAAAGTGCACAAGATTTACCTGGAGTAACACCTGTGAGATAAAGGGAGAAGAAGCACAAGCGTGTGGAGAAATAAGTCCTCACACCCTGACGCAGGCCCGCACCTCTGACAGGTCAGGGGGAAGGACAGAGAGTGCTTAGGAGGAGTACCTCCGACTACAGAGCCACTTGGAGAAAGTCTTAAGCAGTCCACAGGAAGCTCCCTGTAAAGGTGGGTTACAGAAGTTCCGTACTGGGCAGGAATGATGCTCCACTGCCCTGTTGTCTTAAGGCTTTGGTTGGGACTGCCTGAGGGCCACTTGGCCCCCCACCCCCACCCCAAGATAGCCTGCAATGGATCCCGAAGGTGCTGCAGCCGGAGGCTCTCAGCTGGCCATGCTCCCCAGGCCACAGCACAGGCTTGCTGGAGGAGAATCAGTGGCACCACTCCGTGGCCACCCATGCTGCCACGTGGCTTGTTACAGGAGGGGTAAAAACAGGCCATCACTTGCAGAACTGGGGAGACAGGTTAATTCAGAAAAAATTTTTACTAAGTGAGAACTTAGTCTATGGTCCTTTGGGAGACAATTCTCCACGGATCTTGGGCAACTCTGCACGAATTAGGAAGCAGGTGCTTCGTTTCAGACTATCTGTGCAAAGACTTCTGGGAGCGAGAAAGAGTATCTTCACCTGATACCAACAGCAGGCATGCTAACTGTTCAGTAGCATGAAGATGATGCCACTGCAGATCAGGAGGCCCTCCAGCTCAGGCTCCTTCTGCAGTGCCACACACAGTATGTGCAGACATCACCTGACCCTCAGAACCAGGGGACAGGGGATTCCCATGGGAACTAGAGCTCAGGGACCCAGCCTAAGAACACCGACCTTGATGCTGTGGAAACTGTAACTAACAAACTGTCATTTGTCCCTGACTCAGGAATCTTCTATCCTCTGCACACTAACTTGTCAGCTTACAAGGAAGGGGAAAGCTCAGACTCTCCACAGTTCTTGCAAGGGCAGCCTTATTGGGAGAGAAACTGTGATGTATAGACAAAAACGTTAAGGCAGAGAAAGCTTTTCAGGAAGATAGCCAGGGCATAAACGGCTAGAGGAGAATCTATTCCTGGGTCAGCTGTGGTCCGAGGAGGGGAGGCAGTCTGCCAGGCCCTCTCTCCACTGCTCAGGTTGTTTTAAAGGTCCCGTTTCCCAGGTCTGATTGAGGGAAATAAGAGGCTTTGGAGAGCAAAAGCCACCTTGTTGGCCTGGTTAGAAATAACCAATATTTGTTTTAAAGAATAACAGCAAAACGTTGTCATAGGATCTTATTTCTGGAGTTATTTATAGGTTTCATATGATAGCCTAGTGAGACAGATCACATTTTAATGCTGCAAAGCTTTTGGTCATAAGATAGTCTATCAGAAAGGTCAACATTTTCCTGGAGGGAAACTGCCACCGCAGGCCCTTGGAACACAGGTGGTACTAAATAGTAAGCACTCTGGGAACTTTAACCGAGCCCCATTTCCCAAACGTCAGAGGGGAACGAGCCAAAGAATGCAGCTCCTGCCAGCCCTGCGCCACGTCAGCCCTGAACTTTTGCCCTGGCCCTAGCACTCCATAAAGGTTTGTTTTCTCCTCTCAAGTTTCAGCATCATTGGCTACTATCAGTAATCTCTGCCAATGCAAGCCGAGGAAGCCTGATGCTTCAGACCCATAGACACGGCAAAGCCACCTCTTCTTGGGTCTGGAGTGAACTTTCACACCTGGTCTTTAAGCACTGCTGTGCGAAGGGTTCCACCCACTTGGAAGATGCTGACTTGGTTCTCCTTTCTCCCAGGCATGCGCCACCCCTCGCGACAACGCCCCTCTGTGCAGGGCACAGCTCTCCGGAGTGCCCAGCTGCCCCGATGAATTTCCCTCAGTTCGACCCAACTCACTTTTCTATTTCTTAAAGTGGGGCTGGATAAGGGGTGAGGTTGGGCCTAGGTTTAAAGATCCCTGTCACAGGTGTGGGGCAGAAAAGATGGCCTTCAGAACAGGACTGAATTACTGCTGGATGGGTGTCTTAGGAACTAACACTTGGCCACCAAAATCAGGAAAATGAGTAACAAAATTTACCTAAATCTTAATAGCAGATAACATTTTTCACAGACTTATTTTTCATTAATATCATATATTTTCTTTATGTTTAATCAATTTTTTATTTTTAAATTATTGTAGATGCACATGCAGTTACTCTTACTCTGTTTCTCCAAAGCTGTCATCTTGCTAAACTTTAATGTAATATCACAAATTGACATTGAGATGACCCAGCGATCATATTCAAATTTCCTGTTTTAAATGTATTCATTTGCGTGTGTTTTTAGTTTCATACAATTTTGTCACACACACAGATTAGTGTGTCTGTCACCGTAGCCAAGATACTAAACATTCCCATCTCCAAGGGTCCCCCTGCTGCCCTTTTAGAATGACGTCCACCACTCCTCTCCCTCCAATTAATTTAATAACATTTCATTGAACAGAAAAATAAATTGGTAGAAATGAAAAATGGTACAGCCACTCTTGGAAACAGTTAGGCAATATCTGATGAAATTCAATATGCAACTCCTTCTCATACAACCCATGAATTGTGTTCTTGAGCATTTATTCCAGAGAAATGAACTTATGTGGACACAAAAACATGTACATGAATGTTTAAAGCAGCTTTACTTGTAATAGTCAAAAACTGGAAACAACCCTACTGTCCTTCAGTGGGAGAATGGCTAAACAAATTGTGGTCCATCCACACCGTGCAATAATTCTGATTCCTATATTCTAACATGGGGGAGGGGATAAGTAATAGAACAAGAAATTCTCTGTCACCAGCTGGTATCTGCTTTAATTCAGCTCTGACACTCCCAGGAGAGAGCAACAGATTCCTCAGGTTAAGGGCTCTGTCTCCCAAGACTACTCTCCCCCACCCCCCACACACACACGCCAGACACCAGTCACAAGTCCAGGTTGTTACCTGTGCTTCTGACCAACTGGCTATAAATCAGAAATTCCCACTACCTCCTCCTTGTGTTTGATTAATTTGTTAGGGCAGCTCATAAAACTTAAACATTTTAGTTACTAGATCACTGGTTCCTTATAAAAGGATGTAACTCAGGAACAGCCACAGGGAAGAGACGCATAGACGAGGTATGGGGAGGGCAGGAAGCTTCCAAACTCTCTCCCAGAGTACCACTCTCCCCACATTTCCAGGGTTCAGAAGCTCTCTGAACCCTCCTTTTGGGTTTTTCTGGAGGTTTCATTACATAAGTATGATTGATTAAATCATTGGCTACTGGTGTTTGACTCAACCCTAAGCCCCTCTCCCCTCCCTGAAGGTCAGGGGGAGGGACTGAAAGTTCCAACCCTCTAATCACATGATTGGTCCTCCTGGCAACCAGCCCCTGTCCAGAAGTTAGGTCCAAAAGTCACCTCATTCACATGAAGAACACCTTGTGGCTATCTCATCACTTAGGAAATTCCCAGGGTTTTAGGAGGTCTGTGCCAGAAATGAGGACAAAGACCAAATATGTAGTTCATGTTGTAGATCTCAATATCACACCATAGAGTACTACTCAGAAATGAAAAATAATGAATTATTGGTACATAAAACAACTTGTATGAATCTCCAAGGAATTATTCTGAGTGAAAAAAGCCAATCTCCAAAGGGTGATACTCTATTGGTCCCATTTTTATAACATTCTTGAAATAATGGGATTTTCAATATGGAGACAGATTGCTTTGAATTCGCTCTAAAATTAGTCTCTAAACCCTAAAGACTTTTTCTGTTGATGTAACCTGCATATGTTGATATAACCTTCAGAGAATCAGAACCAATAGAATGTGTGTAGGGAGAGAGGCAGAGAGACTTACTGTAAAAAATGGCTCCTGTGATTGTGGAGGATGCAAGTCTCTGACCTGCAGGGTGAGACAGCAAGCTGCAGACCCAGGAGAGCCAGTGGTTTAGCTCCAGTCCCAAGGCAGGAAAAAAACTTGATGTTCTAGGTCAAAGGCTGGCAGACAGGAAGAGTCCTTACTCATCCTTAGGAGACTTTCTGTTCCATTTAGAGCTTCAACTGATTGGATGAGACCCACATTGAGTAGGGCACGCTGCTTTATTCAGTCTATCCATCCAAATGTTAATCTCATCCAAAAACACCCTCATGGACACACCCAGATTCATGTTTAACTAGGTATCTGGGCACCCCAAAGCCCTGTCAAGTTGACATGTAAAATTAGCCATTATAACCTGTATTTTAATATAATTAATAAATAATTTCCTTGGTAATCCTGTGTTTTGGTTTTCTGTGATTGAATTACAACATCCCCTCCCTCCAAAACATAATTAAAAACCTTAGTGACCTAAAACAATCATTTTCTTATGGGTCAGGAGATTGAGAGAGGCTCACCTGGGTAGCTCCCACCTGACTACGGGGTGCAGACTGGGCTGTGGAGACAGTCTGGTCCCCGCACAGGTGCCTCCTTGTCAGCCTGCTGCCTCCTCGGCCTCCTCCCAGCACTGCAGTCTCGGTGGTGACAACGCTGCCTCCCAAATCAAGGAAGGTGGAAGTTCTGAGACAGCATCCTTCCAACTTATTCTATGGTCCAGTACCACCAGGGACACGAGAGTTTGAAGGGGTGGGAAAAACAGATCACCCCCTGCTTGGTGGGGGAATGACAAGGTGACTCTGAAGAAAAGCATGTGGCCTGGGGGGCACTGTCTCTTCACCTTTGGAAAGTCTAATCCACCTATCATATATAGTTTGTGCACTAAAGCATTGTTCTGACCACACATCCGTGGGCTTCTCCAAGCCACCAAAGGTCACGTGACACAAGGGAGGGTAAGAACCCAATGACAAGGCATCAGTTAACTAGGGGGAGGAAGGGTGTCTGTTAAAGTGTGTACTGACTGAACAAAACCCTGTATGAACCATCGTCTGGCAGATCTATAAACGCGCTTGCTCTCCTAAATTCATCAAATGATCTGACCACATTCTCTTTAAAATCTCATGATAAGATTAAAATAGGGGCTGTCTGTTAACTCTGGAATCACACTTTACCCTAACCCCTCCCGTGTTTCAGAGCTGCCAGGTTGTTTTCTGGGCTACACGCTGGTTCTATGGCCAGACCCAGGAACATTCTAAGTTGTAGGTCACTGCCAAGACTAGGGAGCTGCCATCCACTCTGGCTGGGATCCTCAGGAAAGCCTAGGGCTTCAGACAGCTGAACGGTCCCTCCATGAGGGTGCTGTTTGCAGACATGGAACACCTGAGTCAGAATTTCCCATCTGCTTGATAGACCCACTGCTGATCTCCCAAGGTCTCCACCAAGAGGAGCTGACCCCAGCATTCCAACATATAAGGGGGTCCTATAAGTTCAAACTCCCTGGAATACAAAATGGAAGTGTTCCCTTCAATTCCTAAACTTTGAGAAAGGATTTTCACTTGTTCTCTGGGTTCCTTGCATTAAACAATTGACTCAGAAAGGAAATGACTTGTTGGATTTCTTGCCTCCTATGCTGGTCCTGTGGACAGAGGGGTCCACGCATGGATCAGGCCTCCTGGATTAGGACAGTGACTCATGAGCCTGTGCCCTTCCCACAGAGCAGTGGGGCCCATCCACAGAGGACAGTGACTCACGAGCAGTGGGGCCTGTCCACAGCAGAAATCAGTCCTAAAAACAAAGACAGTTGGTTCCAGCTGGTGATTAATGGCATCACAAACAAGTCAGTGAAAATAGCTACAAGTGAGCATCAACCCCCTCATGTGACGTGATCCACAAAACTTCAAGAGTGACTCACTTCACTGTCCCAAGTTCAAAATCCCAACATGGTCAGGGGAGGAGAGAGCAGGGGAGAGAGGGGATGGATTCAAATCCTCCAGCCTGACAAAAAGTGTGCCCCATCTCCTCCTTTCCCTGGAGAGCCTTAGTGACCAAGACGCAACTTCATTCTCCTCCTCACACTCCAACCCCAGCTCTCAGGAACAGTAATGAGCTCGTTCCAGCTCATTTTTAAATTACCTGGAGAGAGTTCTGGCCACGGTGGAGACGTAGGTAGATACAGTTCACTTCCTCCCATAACCAAAAGAAGGATAATAACCATTTTTAAAACAAAAAACAAGAACTGTCAGAAAGTCAAACTGTATAGAAGTCTGACAACTAAGGAATTAAAGAAGAAACATTCATCTAGACTGGTAGGTGGGGCCAAGACAGGCAGCCGGGGTGGAGAAGACTCATGGCAAGGCAGCAGCTGGTGGCAGGTGGGCTGGGCGAGGCAGGGGCTGGCAAACCAGGATATCCCACAATCATGTGCAGATAAACTGTGAGAAACAACTGGGGAGAGGACAATCTGCACAACTCAGGGTCCCACAGTGGGGAAATAGAGCTTCAAAACCTCTGTCTATAAAATTCTTTGGGGTTGTGGCGGTGGGAGAAACTCCCAGTCTTACAGGAAAGTCCATTGGAGAGTCCCATAAGATCCTACAATGTACACAAGCCCACCCACCTGAGAATCAGCACCTGAAAGGGCACAATCTGCTTGTGGGAAGTGAGGGAAATGACTGAGAGTGGGACAAGAGCTAAGCAAGTGGCATTGTTCCCTCTCTGACCTCTCCCCTCCACACAATGCCACAACACAGCAAAGTGGGTTTCCCCACCCTGACGAATACCTAAGGCTCTGCCCCTTATAACATAACAGGTGTGCCAAGGTGAAGAAACATGGCCCGAATGAAAGAATTCCAGAAAAAGAACTAACGACAAGGAGATAGACAACCTATCAGATGCAGATTTCAAAACACTGGTAGTCAGGATGCTCACAGAAATAACTGAGCACAGACACA
Organism: Micronycteris hirsuta; assembly: GCA_004026765.1. NCBI lineage: Eukaryota > Metazoa > Chordata > Mammalia > Chiroptera > Phyllostomidae > Micronycteris > Micronycteris hirsuta. The sequence goes on along the minus strand of PVJI01002152.1, from coordinate 79,200 downwards.
AAATAAAGGAAGAAGTGAAGGCTATGCAAAGTGAAACAAAGTAAAATATACAGGGAACCAACAATGAAGGGGAGGAAACTGTGACTCAAATCAAGGATTTAGAACAGAAGGAAGAATTAGACATTCAACCAGAATAGAATGAAGAAACAAGAATTCAAAAAAATTAGAAGAAGCTGAGGAACCTGTTGGAAACCTCCCTGCCTGGTCTCAGAAGCTGTAACCCCCCGTGGCTAAGGCTGAGTAAAAAGGCCTTGGGACCATAAGCCACTAAGGAGACAAAACTTATCTTCCTGGCAGGGGTGCAGCCTCTGCCCCCTTTACTTCACCCTGCTTGGTCCCAGGCAGATGACTGGTTAGCCAATGATGGGTAAGATTCCTCAAGGTAAGGGTGACCTAAGACAGGCACAGTCGTAAAGGGGCCCGCAGGGAAGGACTTGAGGAGTGATAGAAAAAGGGGGTGATGTACCCTCACCCCTCAGCTTCGACATAGCCTGAGTCCCCATTCTATCTGTAAAAAGTCTTCTAATCTCTTGGCTGCCCAAATCCTGCACTTGACTTAAACCTAATTAACCCAAATTAAAGCCCATTGAGAAACAGATTCAAGGCCCTTCTCCTTTGAGAGATTGGCCACATTTCCTCCCCAAACAGATCATGTCTTGGTAGATTTATTCTCATCCCTGATGGGCAAGGGGCTCTGCTGGACAAAGCCCCTGGGACAACTTTAAATGTTCCAACATCTGAATCATAGGGGTGCCAGAAAGAGAAGAGGAAAAGCAAGAAACTGAAAACTTATTTCAACAAATAATGAAGGAAAACTTCCGCAGTCTGGTGAAGGAAATAGACATGCAAGTCCAGGAAGCTCAGAGAGTCCCAAAGAAGCTGGATATAAGAAGAAACACACCAAGATACATCATAATTAAGTTACGCAAGATTGAAGATAAGGAGAGAATCTGCCTGGCTGGTGTAGCTCAGTGGATTGAGTGCGAGCTGGGAACCAGATGGTCCCGGTTCGATTCCCGGTCAGGGCACATGCCTGGGTTGCGGGCCAGGTCCCCTGTGAGGGCCATGTGAGAGGCAACCATACATTGCTGTTTCTCTCCCTCTCTGTCTCCCTCCCATCTCCTCTCTAAAAAATAAATAAATAAAATCTTTAAAAAAAAGATAAGGAGAGAATCTTAAAAGCAGCAAGAGAAAAGGAGACAGTTTCCTACAAAGGAGTTCCCATAAGGCTATCAGCTGATTTCTCAAAAGAAACCTTGCAGACAAGAAAGGGCTGGAAAGAAGTATTCAAAGTCATGAAAGGCAAGGACCTACATCCAAGATTACTCTATCCAGCAAAGCTCTCATTTGGAATGGAAGGGCAGATAAAGTGCACTCCAGACAAGGTAAAGTTAAAGGAGTTCATCATCACCAAGCCCTTATTATATGAAATGTTAAGAGGACTTATCTAAGAAAAAGAAGAAGTTCAAAAACTATGAACAGTGAAATGACAACAAACTCACAACTATCAACAACTGAACCTAAAAAAACAAAAATAAACTAAGCAAACAGAAGAGGAAAAGAATCACAGAAATGGAGATCACATGGAGGGTTGTCATCAGGGAAGGTAAGGAGGAGAATGGGGGAAAAGGTACAGAGAATAAATAGCATAAATGGTAGGTACAAAATAGACAGGGGGTGGTTAAGAATAGTATAGGAAATGTAGAAGCCAAAGAACTTGTATGTACGACCCATGGACATGAACTAAGGTGGGTGGAATGCTGGAAGAAGGGAGGGGATGCAGGATAGAGGGGGGGAAAGGGGAGAAAAAAATGGAACAACTGTAATAGCATAATCAATAAAAATACTTAAAAAATAAAAATAATAAATTACCTGGAGAAAAAGGCAGGGAGGACAAATTTAAGAAGCCAACAAAGACAGGTCCCAGCAAATTCAATTTCCTGGCAGCTGAGGACAAAGATGGCTGCCATCCTGCCGAGTACGGGGCATCTCCATACTTCTCACACATCTGATTTTTAAGTTGGCATGTGTTCAGGCAAAACTTTCAGACTAGAATGGGCTAAAGTGATGACTGAGAGGCAAGCTTGTCAGGCTCAGAAAACTCGTTATAAAAGGCCTTCTTGCTGTGATGTCCACATAACTCCAAGGACACAGTGGCTGGCTGGGCTTTCCAGGACCAGCTTTGTCACCAACATTTGGCCCAGCTGAACACCTACCGCCAGCACATCTCAAAAAATGGGAAGTTATTGCTTGAGAAGGACAGTGCCAGAAAGACAGAGGAAGGACACCATCTCCGCCCTTCCCTCCCTCCTTGGACCAGACAAGCTCTGTGGATCTGGGTCACTTGATCAACCTCAAAACTCAAGCCTAACCAAATACCTGAAACAAGTTTAAAGAAAACGTTGGAATTTGGACAAGGCCTCACTGGGCCAGCAACTCTTCTGCTAACCTGGAGAGTAAGCCAGAACACACAGACCGAAGGAGACCATGTAGTGACAAAGCAAGTCAGGCACGGGAACCAGAACACGGGTATCAGCCAGGCGCCCAGACTGCAGCCCCTGGGGCTGGGGCTGCAGAGACTCGCCAGGTTGAGGTGATGAGTGCATTCTTGTGCAGAGAAGGGAGCCAGGCTTTCTTTGCTGTAAAGCATCAGGATGCTCCATCTCTATTTTTAGAGCCCGGTATTTAGAAGGTCAAGTGCCTTCAAAGTGTTTAGTTTTCTCTCCAGTGTTTGTGCCCTGATTGAAGTGACATCTTTGTGCTGCTCCCCCGGCACCCTCACCACCCCAGGTGTACTTGGCTCACTTTTTTACCCGATTTGCCAATGAAACTTGACATTAACAGCAATTTTGGTTTGTTTGTTTCCTAATCTGGCTCCCACACTGACTCTGGGAGCCATAAAAGTGTGGTGGCCACTCTGGAAAAGCATGGTGCCTTAGAATGTACCCCAGCCACAACTTCACAAATGCAGCCAGCTCCCCCCATGTGTGCAACTGGACTCCAGGGTGTGACCCCCAGCCCCTGTGTCCTTGCAGCAAGTCCAGAGCATGTGTGAAGGGCTATCTGATTCCTGGGCCTGTCTGTTGGAAGCTGTTGGCCTGATCTGTCTCCTGTCACTTCTTGCCCTGGGCTACTCTGCTCATCACTCTGTGTCATAGAACTCTGTAAGATTCTCTTGGAGCTGCATCTGTCCCAGGGTCATCCCGGCCCAGTGAAGCCCCCCGTAATGCCCCACGGCACAGTGAATACTGGGCTGTAGTGTTCCCCACAACCTTAGCCAGGCTCCACATAATGGGATTAATCCACCCCGGGCAGGAAAAAAGACCACAGATGCTTTCTCCTCAGACCCTACATCCCTGCTGTGGCTGCCTCCCGCAGGGACTCGTCCAGGCCCACCCTTCTCCCTGGTGCCCCGTTCTCACTGAAATCACAGTCAGGGCACCTCTGTCTGGAGCCCTGAGGCAGCCAAGGCACTGACAGATGTGCCTGTATAGCTCTGACAGTTGGCAACTGCTGTCTGAGAGCCTGGAGCCTGAGATCGCAGGGTCCTATGTGCACCAGGCCAGCAGCACCACACCTCTAGGAGGAGAGAACAGGCCAGAACACTCCTCTAGCAAGGTTCTTCGATTCTTGTCCCAGAACGGCACACTGTGTTTGGGTCATTTCCTCCTCTCACCAGATCAAGGACAGGATCTTCTCTCCAAGACCAGCACCAGCTCTTGCCCAAGGAAAGGGTGGGGCATTTGAGAGTGGAAATCATCATAGACCAATAAAGCCCTTGTCCTCACATACAGCCCTAACTAGATGTCCCAGTGTCCAGCTACATAGAAGGTGCGCTGTCTGCTTAGCGCGTATGGATTGCCATCTGCAAAGCACCAGGGTTCAGTTGCCTCTCTCACCTCATGACAGATGGGGTGTCAAAGGAGACACACAAGGCAGCACAGCTTGAACCAGAACATGGTGTCCTTCAGGATTTCTCATGGAGCCATGTCTAAAATAAAACTAAAGACTTGGTGTGTTCTCTTCTCAAGGAACATCCACTCCCTTCTCCCCTCAGTCTTGGCCTCCTTTCCCGCCCACCTCTCTCCGCCCTCTCACTGCCAGGGCCCCTCTCCACCTCTCAGCAGCCCCAGTCTGGCCTCCCAAGGCCTGTCCCAGCCCGGCCTGGGGCTCCCTACTTCTGAGACCTCTGACCCCACACTTGGGGCTCCACTTACTGCAGACATGACAGGATAGCTGTAGGTGACAGGTGAGCTTCAGACGTGACCACTACACTGTGCTGAGGTCTCACGTAAGACCATAAGACTCAGCACACTTGCTCCCTGTTTCCTAGGTTGTTCTTTTCTGTAGTCTGCTCTCTCCTCACACACACGTACACCCCCAGCCACAAACTCTGGTACAAGCAGAAAGTAAAGTGAGCAGGCATACGTGGTCACTGTTCCTGTCTCTGATGTACCTGCTGCTGGATGGCACAGCTGTAGAGCCAGGAAACTCAGAGCAAGGACCCTGTTCCTCTGCCAAGGCCAGAGGATGGACCCCTCTCTCCGACACACATACCTGCTCAGAAATTTATTGCTTTTCCTGCACCATTATGTTTCCCTCTCTACAGGCTCATTCCAACAGGAAGAAAACATACTCTAGTATGTATAGGGGGAGAGGGCCGCTGAGGGGAGTACTTTTTTTCTTGACTACACATCTTCCTCCATTGATAGTCCCGTTTCCCTGCTCCACAGCATAAAATAGAGTGTGGTCTATAGAAGCCATCCGCACTTTCTCTGCCTTCCAGTTTTGCTCAATGCATCCCCATTCTGATGTGGTGACCGACCTCCACCCAGAATTGCTGCCAGCCCCCCTGACCCCCACGTTGACAACATGAAGGCTGTGAGAGTCACCCCGTCTTTCGGCAGCAGGACAACTGGCTCTTTTTTTTTTAATTACTCTATTGTGGTTCAATTACAGTTGTCTGCATTTTCTCCCCACCCCTCCCTCCCGCCCCAGCCAAACCCACCTCCTTCCCTTGCTTCCACCCTCCCCCTTGGTTCTGTCCGTGTGTCCTTTATAGTGGTTCCTGAAAACCCTTCTCCCCACAATAGCCAGAGAGGAGGGGCGACTGGCTCTTATCTTAACCCGGCACAGCATTCTATCCTGTCTTCTTGCTTCGGTCTCAGCCCTCCTCCTCCCATCCTGTCCTCCCTGGCTGTGGCTTCCAGAGATACCATCCAGGTCGGTGTCTTAAATGTCATCTGAGGGCCAACAGCTCCAGATGCCAGCCTCTCCATCAAGCTCCTCACACATATTCATCTGACTTCTTGAGACTTTGAGCTCCAATCAGGATCTCAAACTTCGTGTGGCCTAAACAGTCTTAATTCCCCCCAAGCTCCCTAATATTTCCAATCTGAGTCAATGACTCAAACACCTATCCTCAACCCAGCTCCTTTCCTCTCCCTGCACACAGAATAAACCCTCACATTGTCCCAATAATTCTACCTTCTTATTTCAAGACACACCGTATCTACCCACCACCTCTGGCCTCCACCCTGCCCAGGTGCCATCCTCCCCTGCGGGGCCTGCGGCGGCCCTTCCAGCGGGCTGTGCCCCTCACTGCGTGCCTCCAGTGCAGTTCCCGTGCAGCATGTGCAGCCAACGTGAGGCCGTGGAGCAACCATGACTGAGGGTCCTGCCCCTCAGACACCCTCTTTGAGGACCCACCCGCTCCAAACCTGGCCACCGCACCATGAGCAACCTGAGCTGCGTAACACCTGTGCGATGGCATCTGGTCTACCATCACCACCCAGCCATCGTGGAGGCGTCCTCGCCAGGAGATCTTTGGCAGCACTGGCTCTGAGGAGGTCCCTCATGCTGCAACAGTGACTGGAACAACTGCATCCTGCCCAGGACAGATGGGAAGCGGTCACAGAGGACACTCAGACCATAAAATAGGGAAATTAAAGTACATGTCCAAAATGAAAAAGCCAGTAAAGGGCAGAAAGAAAATGTGAGGGACTTCCAGGAAGCAGCCCAGAAGAGCAGGTGTAGAACCTGTTGACAAAAGATAAGAGAGTAAGCAAGTCAGTCCAAATCCAATTTCCAAATAATAGGAAGTCCTAAAAGAAAGAACAGAGAAAACCGAGGGGAAGGAATTACCAGCGAACATTATTTAGGAAGATGAGTGTCCAGACTGAAAGCGCCCAGTGAGATCCCAGCACGTGAGATAGACGGAACTCATCACCCAACCAGGTCACAGTGAGATGACAGCGCACCTGGAAAATCCCAACCGCTACCTTCTTACTCATGACAGTAGAAGCTCAGGACCAAGGAGCACAGCTTTCAAGTCTCTCAGGAAAAATTACATCAGCCCCCACATTACATCTAGCCAACCTATCATTTTGAATGAAGACATTTTCAGATACAGATTTTTACTTTAAAGCACCATTTCTTAGGAGTCTATTGGCTCACCAGGGCTACAAAAATGAGAGGAAACTGAGAAGGAGGCAAGGGTGGCATCTAGGAAAGTGGGTATTCAGAGCAGGAGACATGAAAACACAGCCCCAAACTCATGGCAAAATGAGGCCCCAGAACAAGAGGCAGCGGGTCTAGATACACACCGGACCAAATGGAGCCAGAGGAAAAAGCCTTTTAAGAAACCAATGAGATTAATAAAAACCTGGAGCGATTGAACATAGAAAGAATCGCCAATCTACTGGACAATTCAAGAATGAATGAGTTTTAAACTGGAATGAGGCAACCACTCACTCCTGGGGAGTTCAGAAGTTACACGAGCAAGGAAATGCAGTCATCAGGAGCCACGCAACAGCTGTGAGCAACGCCTCAGAGTTACTATCATGAGAAGAGCAGTGTGGCCAAAACTATTGTCAATGATTGTGTCATGTAAGCTAACATCTCACTTTCTAAAGTAATTGATCAATAGATAACATTTTAAACTTAAAAATCAAGAAGAAGCAGTATCTGACAGAGGGGAACCAATTGCACCTGAGTCAGCAGAAAGAGCGAAGACGCTGGCTCCGGGAGGCACTCAGAGATGGGGATGCACAAAGCGCTGCTTTCCGAACCTGGTGAAACTTTAACCTCAATTAAAAGAACAATTTAAAAATGAGCCAGGGCAATATGGCAGGAGAGCCTCCTGCATGACTCAGTCAGAAGATGAACTGGTAGATGTTAGAGTGAGGGAAATTGCGTGTGAACCGTATTTGTTATACACTCGTTATATTCCTTAATCACTTTCTCTCATCAGTTATAAAGTGGTTCTCAGACTGAGAGGGGAAACTCAGGAAGGTCCCAGGCTCTCCTAAGGAATTTTGAGAAGCCAGGCTGTCCACTGGGACTCGGCAACTTCAGGGGTCACAGTAGGAAAAGATGGGTTATGAAGTGGTCACGCCGGCCACTTCCAAGTACGCACCCAAACTCTGCCACGAGCCGAGAATGTGAGTGCCTGTCAGCATGGCTCCTGCTGCCTGCCTCACCCTTGTCTCTGTTCATTACCACTGGACCTGATCATGTGCCTTCAGCAGGTTAGCTCTTCAACGTTAGTTTCTAAAACACTTTCTGTGTAATTTTTAAATACAATTACATTTCATTTCTGTTAAGGACCAGTGAAGATATATGGACTATGGCATATAGCAATCTAAGGTTAATACTCTCTCATAAATTGAAAGAGAAGACTATCACCTGTAATAATATCACTCCTGATAAACTCTGACCACATCTTCCACAGTCCCCCATTTCACTTCTTTAAAAAAAATAAACTTTTAATATTGGAGTGACTTTATATTCACTGAAGAATTGCAAAGATAGTCCAGATATTCCATGCGCATGGCTCACCCAGATTCCCCTGTTGGTGACATCTCACAGCATCATGACGCACTTGTCAGAACTACCAGATTGACATAGCTACTAACTGAACTCCAAGCTTCATTCCAAGGTCACCAGTACTTTCCCATCACTGCCTTTTCTCTGTTCCAGGATGCAGTCCAGGATACCTCATTACATTTGCTCTCCCTTCTCTTTCATTTTTTTATTTTTAGATATGAAGCATCAAATGCTTGGCTCTATCTTTAATTTTAGCAAAGATCTGGTAAGCCTGTCATGTGACAAAAATAAAACAGGGATATAAAATAACTCTTTTACTTTCCATTTTATTTGTTTATTTTTTATAATTTTCTTTTTCAATTAGTTTACATTCAATATTATTTTGTATTGCTTATGGCGTACAGCATAGTGGTTAGACAATCATACACTTTGCAAAGTGGTGCCTTTGACACTTCAAATACCCACCTGGAGCCAGATATGGTCACTATGATATTATCGACTATATTCCTTACGCTGCACTTTACAACCCCGTGACTTTTGTAACCACCGAGTTGTACTTCTTAATCCCTCCATCTTTTTCACCCCACTCTCCCAACCCCCTCCCTCCCCTCTGGCAACCATCAGTCTGTTCTCTGTATCCATTAGCCCGTTTCAGTTTTGTTTGTTGATTTATATTGTTCTTTAGATCCCACATATAAGTGAAATCATATGGTATTTGTTTTCTCTGAACTACTTATTTCACTTAGCATAATAACCTCTAGGTCTGCCCATGCTGTCACATTGGTAAGATTTCATTCTTTCTATAGCTGAATAATATTCCTCTGTATAGAAGTACCACAGCTTTTTTTATCCACTTGTCTATTGATGGAAATTTCGGCTGCTTCCATATCTTGGCTATTGTAAATAACACTGGAATGAACATAAGGGTACATATATTCTTTCAAATTAGTCTTTTGGGTTTCTTCAGATATACAAAGTCTGTCCAGAAGGTATCCATCCATGTAATATGAAAAAATAGAGACATTTATTGAAGAAGATACAAGATACAAGAAACATTGTATATAGGACAATGACACCTCAGTTCCTTTCAAAGTAGGCACTTTGGGGCTTCACACAGTTCTCCCAATCACCTGTCCTTTCTTGTTTTCCTGAGTCTCTTCAATCATCTGAAATATCCTCCCTTTCAAAGGTGATTTTAGTTTTAGGAAACACCAGAAGTTGCAGGGTGCCAAATCTGAGCTGAAGGGAGGATGAGTCACATTGGTGATTTGATGTTTCACAAAAAACACTGTGTGAGACCTGATGCATGAGTGGGCACACTGTCGTGATGAAGGTACCAATCACCAGTTGCCCATAGCTGCAGCCTTCTGAGTCATCTGAAGAGTTCCACGAAGCAATGTTCAAGCTTAATGCAAAATTTAATGCAGATTCATTGCTCTACACCTTCAATCATTTTGAATGCAAAGCAAAGTTGTTCTTGTTCATGCACGGGTTCAGTCCACTCTCTTGGGCTGCCACACTACCTCCATGTTGTGTAAACCGTTCTCATTATATTAACAATGGCTGGACTTTTCCAGACAGACCTCACATACCCAGAAGCGCTGGGTCATAAAGTAATTCCATTTTCAAGTTTTTGAGGACCCTCCACACTGTTTTCCACAGTGGCTGCACCAAGCTGCATTACCAACAACAGTGCACACGGGGTCCCTTTTCTCCACATCTTTGCCAACACTTGTTTGTTACTTTATTGATGATGGCCATTCTGACAGGTATGGGGTGATACATCATTGTGGTTTTAATTTGCATCTCTCTGATTACTATGATCTTGAGCATCTTTTCATATGTTTAGTGGCTATTGGTATGTCCTCTTTGGAGAAGTGTCTATTCAGGTCCTCTGCTCTTTTGTGGTTTTGGTGTTGAGTTGTATAAGTTCTTTATAAACGTTATCAGATGTATCACTGATGAATATGCTCTCCAATTCAGTAGGTTGTCTTCCCATTTTGTTGATGGTTTCCTTTGCTGTGCAAAACTTTTTAGTTCAATGTAGTTTATTTTTTTTGTTTGTTTCCCTTGCCCAAGAAGATATATCAGAAAAAAAACATTGCTATGAGAAATATCAGATATTTTACTGCCTGTTTTCTTCTAGGAGTTTTATGGTTTCGGTCTTACCTTCAACTCATAAATCCACTTTAAGTTTATTTTTACATATGGTATAAAAAGGTGGTCTAGTTTTCTTTATATTTTTTACATATATCTGTCTAATTTTCCCAATACTGTCTATTGAATAGACTGTCTTTAGGCCACTGTATGTTCTGGCTTTTTTGTCAGATATTAATTGGCCATAAAGACGTGGGTTGATGTCTGGGCTCTCTATTATGTTTCATTAATCTGTATGTCTATTTCTATGCCAGTATCAGGCTGTTTTGATTACTACAGCCTTGTAGTATATTTTAATATCAGGTTATATGATAACTCCAAATTTGTTGTTCTTTACTGTGTCTATTCAGGGTCTTCTGTGATTGCTTATAGATTTTTGGATTATTTGTTCTACTTTTGTGAAATACACCATTGGAATTTTAATAGGAATTGCCTTGAATCTATGGGTTGCTTTGGGTAGTATGGACATTTTAATGATGTTAATTCTTCCTATTCATGAACACTGCTTGAATTTCACTTGTTGGAATTAGACTGTTTGGATTCTCTGTTTCTTCTTAATACAGTTTTGGAAGATTTGTATGTTTCTAAGAATTTATCCATTTGTTTTAGATTGTTCAGTTTGTTGGTATACAGCCATTGATAATATTTTCTTATAATACTTTGTATTTCCATGTCACTTGTTCCTTCTCCTCTTTCACTACTGGTTTTATTCATTTTTGTCTTCTTTTTTTTTCTTGATAAGTCTTATTAAAGGTATACCAATCTTGTTTATCTTTTCAAGTGACAAGCTCTTGGTTTTATTGATTTTTGTATTGCTTACTTAGACTCTATTTTTTTTTGTTTTGTTCTGATCCTTATTTCCTTACTTCCACTCACTTTGACCTTTGTTTGTTGTTCTTTTTCTAATTCCATTCGGTATAGAGTTAGATTGTTTATTTGAGATTTTTCTTGTTCTTGAGGTAGGCCTGTATTGCCATGAATTTCTCTCTCAGGGATAATTTTGCTGTGTCTCATAGATTTTGTGTTATTGTGTTTTTATTTTCATTTGTCTGTAGGCATTTTTTCTTTCTTGGTCTCTTTGTTAACCCATTCATTGGTTAGTAGCATGTTATATAGCCTCCATGTGTTTGTGTATTTTTCAGTTGTTTTCTTATCATCAATTTCTTGTTTCATTTCATTGTGATCAGAGAAGATGCTTAATATGATTTTAATCTTCTTAAATGTATTGAGACATTGTGTTTTCATGTGTGGTCTATCCTGGAAAACGTCCCATGTGCACTTGAAAAAATATATATCCTGCTGCTTTGGGGTGAAATGCTCTGAAAATATCAATTAAGTCCATCTTGTCTAGTGTGTCAATTAAGACCACTGTCTCCTTGTTGATTTTCTGTCTGGAAGATCTGTCTATTGATGTTAATGGGGTGTTAAAATCTGCTACTATGACTGCATTAATATTACTGTCAGTCTTTCCATTTATGTCCATCGTTTGCTTTATACATTTAAGTGCTGCTATGTTGAGTGCATAAATATTTACAAGGGTTATACCCTCTTGTTGGATTGATCTCCTTAGCATTATGTAGTGTCCTTCTTTGTCTCCTATTATAGGCTTTGTTTTAAAGTCTATTTTTTTTCACCTACCTGCTTGATATCCTCCTTTAGTTAGTTGTCTAATAGCATCTCAAATATAACTTGTCTAAAACTAAATTTCAGACCTCTTCAAAACTTTCTTACCTTATTGATGCGGACTCCAGCCAGTAGGGTCCGTGTGTTGTGACTGTGACGAACAAATTCACACGGACTTCAAAAGTCCTGTGGAGAAAAAGGGACTGCATGGCCCTCTCTAAAGTCTATTTTTTTAATATAAGTATGGCCACTTCCATCTTTTTTTCCCTTGTCATTTGCATGCAATATCTTTTTTAATTCTTTTTAATTCAAGTTATGGAATTTTTATTCTGAGGTGGGTCTCTTATGGAGAGCCTATATATGGGTCTTGCTTTCTTATCCAATCAGCTACCCTATGTCTTTTGATTAAAGAATTTAATCCATTTACATTTAAAGTAATTATTGATAGATATGTATTCATTGCCAGTTTAGTCTTTATAATTATGTTTCTGTTTTGTTTTCTTTTTCTTTTTTAAAGAAGTCCCTTTAACATTTCTTAAAATACTGATTTTTTTCTTGTGTGAAAGTATTTTATCTCTTCTTCAATTTTAAATGACAATCTTGCTGGATAGAGTAGTCTTGGTTGTAGGTCCTTGTTTTTCACCACTTTGAATATTTTGTGTTAATCCCTTCTGGCCTGCAATGTTTCTGTTGAGAAATCAGTGACAGTCTTATGGGATCTCCCTTGTAGGTAACTAACTGCCTTTCTCTTGCTGCATTTAAGAACCTCTCTTTTTCTTGAACCTTTACCATTTACATTATGATGTGTCTTGGCATGAGCCTTTTTGGGCTCATCCTGTTTCGGACTTTCTGTACTTTTTGAACTTGTGTGTTTTTCCTTTACTAAGTTAGGAAAATTTTCAGTCATTTCTTTTCAACCCTTGCTCTCTCTCTTCCCCTCTGGTCCCCCTATGATGTAAATGTTGTTATGCTTCATATTGTCTCAGAAGACCTTTAAACAATCTTCATTTTTAACTCCTTTTTCTTGCTGCTCTGTTAGTCTTCTACTACCTTGTTTCTAAAATCGCTGAGTTCACCCTCTGCTTTATCTTACCTGCTATTGATTTCTTCTAGGGTATTATTCATTTTAGATGTTGTATTCTTCATTTCTGACTAGTTCTTTTTTATAATTTCTAGATATTTTTTTATCCTTACTATCTCTTTGTTTAAGTTGTCACTGATTTCATTCATTCTTCTGCTTAAGTTCCTTAAGCATGTTTATAACCATTGTTTTGACCTCTGTATCCAGTAGATTTCCTGCCTCCATTTTATTTAGTTTTTCTTTTCTGGATATTTATCCTTTTGTTTAATTTGAGACATGCTCTTTTTTTTTTTTTTTTTTTTTTTTTTTTTTTTTTTTTTTTTTTTTTTTTTTTTTTTTTTTTTTTTTTTTTTTTTTTTTTTTTTTTTTTTTTTTTTTTTTTTTTTTTTTTTTTTTTTTTTTTTTTTTTTTTTTTTTTTTTTTGTCTCCCCATTTTGGTTATTTCTCTGTATTTGTTTCTGTGTATTAGGTAGATCTTCTATTTCTCTAAGTCTTAGTGTGGTGACCTTACATAAAAGTGTCTTGTGGGGCTCAGTGGCCCAGTATTACTGATCTCCTGAGCTGGGACCCCAGCAGTGTCTTTTGTTAGGTGAACTCTCCTCTTGTAGTTAAGTCTTCATTACTGTTGGCCTATCCATGGGTGGGGTTGACCCTCGGGCTGGCTAACTATAAGATCTGACCTCGGCCACAATATATAAGCTGCTGTGTGGGGGCTGGCCATGCAAAGTGGAATTCATCCCAACAGGGTCTGGTGGCTGCTGAGATATCCCTTTGGGTGTGCCCCTTGTGTTGGGCTTCAATGTGGTCTGAAGCCTACCACAAGGTGTATACCCTGGGCTACCAGTTTGGAGTTGCAAAGTGATCCACACTTTATGGCTCTCTCTACTGGGCCTTGGTGTGTGTGGGAAAGACCAAGCTACATACCAAGGCCAGCTTCCACCAGCAGCGAGTCTGAGGACCTGTCAGCAAAGGCTCAAGGCACCTCAACATCCTCCTTTGCCTATTGGCTGCCTGTTAGGTTCTGGTACTGAAAGAACCTCCGGCAGTACGTGAGCTGCACGAGTCACGTTCTCAAGAAGTCAGCAGTTAGAAGTGATTGTTGTTCACCAGGTTGATACATATTCAAACCCAGCATCAGTCCTGGGCTGAGGCCACTCTGCAAAAGTCTCAGGGGACACAAAGGCCTGCCGACTCCCTCCTAGTGCCTGTGGGTCTTTATGTTTTGTGGCATCTCAGGGAGTCATCAGGGTCAGGCCAGCAAAGTCCATCGGGCTAAAACAGACCAAGATTTGGCCGTGTGGGGAGGGGATGCTGCACAGGAACAGTGTCACAGGTCAAGCATGTGAGGAAAGTGTGGCCCTCGCCCTAGAGCCACAGAACTCAGTCCCTCCCTGTTCATCTCTGCCACCCAGAGTCTGTGCAGACCTCCTCGGTGCCCCCCAAGAAGGTCTTCATCGGGAGCTCAGGCTGGCCATAGCCAGCAGACTCCTCTTCAAGGTGTAAGCTCATAAGAACAAAACAAAGCTATTGACAAGGACTTGCCAATTGATGGACTAGAATGGGGTGGAACATAGACAGCCAAGGACTGGTTATTGTGCTGTTGTTGTACTGTTTTCTGTTTTAATGAGGAAAAATATCCTAAATGCCTATGCAAGGAACTTACTGTTTTATGGCAACAAGAGGCCAATGCTTTCAGCTTTGCTTCTCAGCAGTCTTTTAAATGTTATAAACATGTCACCTTGTGGATTCATCACCTGTTTCTTTTCCTCCTCAGGTTGAAATGCAGTAAAGGTTCTAACAATATTCTAAATTCCTGGCGAACAGTTACAGACCTCTGTCCTCTGCTCAAAGCCACCTTGAAATGTCAAGTGCTCTTGTAGCTTTATGGAAGTGGCATGAAAGTAACATTTCTAGCTGCAGTGCTGAGGCCCTTTGAGGACATGGTTTATTCCGGAGGAGCTGCTGCTGGTGAAGTGTGGCACCTGCAGCTCTGAGTGCCACTTGTATCTTTTTCTCGGGGTGCCTCTGTTTCTCTCCATTCAGCAGGAGTATATTCACTTAGCTTCCAGTTTATTTGGTGGAACTGAATGAATTGTAGTCACAGCCAGAGATATTAGAGTTGTAACAATGCACAGTGGGATGTTTCTGTGGTCCCATTGGATTTGAGATTCAGGCTAAGAAGACAAACCCAGCAAGGTGTAAATGCCCCAATGGCAACATAGAAAAGCCCTGGTGCACAGAGATCTCCTGGGACGACTGTTATGTTGAGGTGCACTTCGAGATCACCTGCATCACACATTATGGGGGCTGATAACCAGGAATATGCCATGATTCAAAACAGGTCTTCCAAGCAGATTTGCCACCAACTAGTTAGAGAAGAACAACCCCTTCAGAGGACAGAAATTACTCTTCCCAACAGCCTGTGTCAAAGTAGCAGGAGGTCCTTTGGGATGAGAGCTAGAGAACAGATCACAGGCTCCTGCTTTCCCATCCCCCGAAGACTCTAGAATCTATATGGCCTTCTATATCAGTTTGACAGAACCTTATGGGATTTGTTGCAGGCACAGTAATAACTTAGACTACAAATGGGAAAAGACTCTGAGGAACAGCATGTCCTTTGACCTCTCTGGTGCATAAACATGTGGAGTCGACACCCTAGAATTCCCTGCTTTAGCAGTACTGGCACTGATGCTTGCTGTAGCCACCTCCAGCCCCCGTGTCTCTCTAGCTCTGCAGGGCGGCCTCCAACTGCTGGAGCTCACTCAGTCCACATGTCAGGACCGGCCAGGTGCAGCCCACTGCATAGGAGGACTGGGAGCTTGTGGGTCAATAGCCAGCTTCCCTTCCCTCTCTGGGGCAATCCTGAGACACAGTCAACAGGGTCCGGCAGAGGGTCAGCACTGGAAACGACCCCATCAATTGCAGCAGTAACCTAATTATTAATCCACCTCTCAGTGGCTTTTCCTTCTCACTTTTACCTCCCTCGCCTGTGTTTCTGGCGGCAGGACGGGGAGTGTCACTGCCCAAGTAACTTGCACCTGTGTTCTTACCGCAAGCTCAGCTTATGGAGAAAACCAAACTAAGATTCAGTCTTCTAGCTAAGAAAGATTCTTCATCCCTCTACTCCCTAGGAATTGTTTTGTTTTGCTTTTAAGATTTAAGAATAACAAAGAAAACAAAACTATTAAATTATAAAGGGCTGAAGTCATGTGAACCAATTCAGGATTTGTTGTTTTTTTAGATTTTATTTATCTATTTTTTTAGAGAGGGGAAGGGAAGGAGAAAGAAAAGAAGAGAAACATCAGTGGGTGGTTGTCTCTCACGCACCTCCTACTGGGGACCTGGCCTACAACCCGGTCTTGTGCCCTGACTGGGAATTGAACCAGTGACCTTTTGGTTCACAGCACTGTGCTCAATCCACTGAGCTACACCAGCCAGGGCTGAACCAATTAGTTTTAAATCATTCAAAATATAGATCAGCAGAAAAACATACCAACAGTAAGAAATGCAAATTCAGGTGTGGTAACTTGTCCTGACCCTATTGACTAGGTAGCTAACATTTCAACTTGGAACCTGCTACAGTGACAGGCCTGACAGCTCAGAACAAGGATCTGACACCTGAAATCAAAGCAACAAAGAGATACACTTGATACAGGTGCAGACCATGTGAGGAAACCAACAATGTGCTCGTGGCCATAGGAATGACGCACGACTTTGTTAATAAGAATGAGGTTTCACGCACAAACATGCTATAGAGACAATCATAGTCTCACGTTGAAAGTTACACATTAACTAAACCTTACAGTTCCTACAAATATTAACTCAAGATGGCTCACAGACACAAATGCAAAACATAAAACTATGAACCTTGGAAGAAATACAGGATTTTGGGCTAGGTAAATAGTTGTTACACATGACACCAAAAGTATAATCCATAAAGGAAAAAGTTGATAAACTGGCCTTTATCAAAACTAAAAATCTTTCTTCTGCAAAAGACCGTGTGAAGACTATGAAAACACGAGCTAGAGACTAGGGAAAAAATATTTGCAAACCACACATTCATCCAACAGAAGACTTGTATCTAGAAGATATGAAGAAGTCTCAAAACTTGACAATAAAGAACAATCCAATTAGAAAATGGGCCAAAAAAAATGAGACATTTCACCAAGGCCGTACAGATGGCAAAGAAACACATGCAGAGATGGTCAACAGGCTCAGCCATTAGGAGAACACAAGTGAGGCCACAGTCACTGCACACCTATTGGAAGGGCTAAAATAGGAACTAGTGACAACAGCAAATGCTCAAGAGGATCAAAGAAACGGGACCCTCATACGTTTCCGATTGGGATGAGTGGAAAACAGCTGCACCAGAAAACGGTTCAGCAGTTGCTTATAAAAGGGAACATGTAATTAACATAGAACCCGGCAGTTGTACTTGTGAGCATTTATTCCAGAAAAACGAAAACTTATGTCCACAGAAAAACTTGTACACAAATATTCACAGCAGTTTTATTTGTAATAATCTAAAATCGGAAATGACCTAAATGTCCATCAAGGTTAATAGTTAAACTGTGGCCGTCCACATCACATTGCATACCAACCACTCAGTAATCAAAACGAACTACTGATTCATGCAAGCACTTGGGTGAAGCTCCAGGAAATTATGCTGCATGAAAACAGCCAATCCCAAAAGATCGCAAATTTTATGATTCCACATATACAACATTATTGAAATGACAAAATTAGAGAAATAGAGACCAGATTAGTGGATGGCAGGGCTTAAAGGGGGCAGGGTGGGGGAGGGAAGAGGATGTGGTACAAAGGCACATGAGGGAATCTAAGTGATGATGGAAGTGTCTTGTCTCTTGACTGCATTGATGTCAACATCCTGGCTGGAATACGGTATTTTTGTTTTGCAAGATGTTGCCACTGGAGAAAACTGGTGAGGAGTGCGTGGGACCTTCTGTAGTATTCCTTAGAACTGCATATGAGCCTACAGTTACCTCAAAATAAAACCATTTAACTTTTAAAAATATAACAGATAAACAGAAAAATCAATAAATCTGACAGGATTCTAATAGCATGTGTATACATAAAGGCAAATACATTACTGAATATTAATATACATTAAATAACAAGATAAAATGGGGAAAATGATTATGGAAACCAGGGATTTGGTGAATAATGGCTCCCTGATTGTCACAAACATTGTTTTCAAGGATCACAAAGGTTTCAGTGTTCATCCTCGAAACTTAAAGAAATATTATTCCCAAAGCCTGAAACCATTTCTACTATTGGATTCTAGATGGCTCTCTTAATCGTTTGCTTTTATTACCTGAGAAACTAAGGCGAAGCCATCGTCCCAAAATAGGTCATGCTCAGGTTGCCAAGAACATTACTAGTTCCACCTTCTCTAAAGCATTTCACCAGCAGCTCTTGTTCTACAGCATTGCATAAAACAAACCCATTCACACACTGGAGAACTTGCGAGCCTCTTCTTTCTTTTGCTTGATACGGCCTCAAAGCCTGCATCTGCCTGTCTGTCCTTCAAGCGGCTTTTCAGTGGACTCACTGCGGGGCTGTTCCCCAATTTCAGTTCTCTCCTGTTCGTCCAACCTGTTGCACGGACCTAAAAATAAACCAGGGATTTTTCCTTCTGATATGGATATCACTTTCTTTAAAACGGCAGAAAAAAAGTGGCAAATTTCATGCCATTAACAAAACATACTAATACAACTGTAAGATATAATTTCTCATGTCAATAGGTTTTAATAGTGGGCAATTTACAAATTTTGCACATTTAGGATTTGATGACACATGGAACATGAGAGGGGCCTCAGTCCCAATCATGTTCGCATATGCATATGTATTAGTTGCTGTGTAATTTATCCTAACTGTAAATTATCCTACAGTTTTGTGGCAGAAGGCAACCATAAATGTTAATTATCTCACATTTTTCTGAATCAGGAATTCAGGAGTGTTTTACCTGAGAGGCTCTGGCTCAGGGTCTCCAATGCAGAGCAAGGCCAATGCCTCCCTGTGAAGGCAGGCAGGAAGGACGAATTTCCTCTTACTCAAAAGAAGTCAGCATTTTACTTCAACTCAGGTCATCAACTGATCAGATAAGGCCCACCTACACTGGGCTAGGCATTTGCTTACCAGTTTATAGATTTAAATGTTCAGCTCACCCAAAAATGTACAGAATCATGTTTCAACAAGTATCTGGGCACTCTATGACTTAGTCAAGTTAACACAAAATTAACCACCATACCCAATATTTCTCTACAAACTCATCAACTTCAATTATAACCCATTCTCCCAACTTGGTGTTTCACTTTGCCACGCCGGGCCCCTCTGTGATGACGTACGAGTTCTCAGATGCACTGCCACCTGCCCACACTCACCTACAACGTTTTCCCTTCGCTTCACCCTGTACCTCGAGTCTCTCTCCCACCACACATACACAGATACCCATCCCTAATGCCTCGGTTTAAGCAAAATAGTTAATGTTGAAAATATTTTAAATCGTAGACTGTTATTATGCTTTCTCTCCCAGAATGAATGTTCAATCTCAAGAATCCTGTTAACACAGTGCTCACTTTCCAGTTATTAATCATATCCACTTTGATATCGAATGAGTAATACAAGATACATGGTTCACAGTGTGTCGGACCTCTTCACCTTCTTCGCTTGATTAAAGTCATTTCTTCATAGTATCCTCAGATGATGTATGTGATTTTACTTTCTGAGGCTCTAAGTGTCCAAAATGACCACGTTTTTTTTTTTTTCTGTAACATGACTTTTATTTTTTTCTCAATATAATTTACTTCTATAATTATTTTTAATTGTTATCTTCTATCTTCCAAAGTTGTTAATGAGACATGTAATGCTAATCTCATTTTTTTATGTTTAAAAAATTCTGAAGATTATAGGTGTTGTTTTCTTTATTGGGAAACTCACTGGAGCATGTCTGAAGAGATGTCTTGGGATGGAGTCTCATCAATGGCGTGGTCCTGTGCGGATATGCACACCTGCACCAGCGAGCATGGACCTCCCGGTTTCCCAGCGGAGGGGCACTCACACAGGTGACAGGAAGTGTATTTTAAGTGTCCCTGAAATGCTAGTGTATGGAATAGAATGTTGTGTTCACATATGGCCTCCGTGTCCCACAGACTGACTGAGAGGTATATCTCTGACACTTGTCGAGCCACCTGGAAGATGGTTGGAGCAGCAAAGTGTGTGTTTAAGTTGACTTCACTCTAGGCACTTCATTGCAACTGCTTTTTTAAAGGCAACTTTCTTCTGGGGATCTTACGTGCTGTATCCATTAGTCCTCTTCAGCACTCCCTGGTGCAGTATTTGCATATGCCTATCCTGGAGCAGAGGCTCCCTCCGTAATGGCAGACAGAACAGTAAGGAGCATGAGAAAGCACTGGTGCCCACACAGGCCCCTGAGATGGGGAGTCCTGATGTCCTCGTCCACCACGTTGGACAGCCAGGTCACATTGAAGCTTCATTTCCTCTGCACTGCTTCTCAACCTGGGGTGGAGGAGGTTATGAGCAAGCAGTGGTTAAATCCTGGCAGAGAAAGTTCATAGTCCTAGAGAGCATTATGTTAAATGAAATAAGTCAGGCAGAGAAGGACAAATACCATATGATTTCACTTATATGTGGAATCTAGAAAAACAAAATAAATGAACAAAATAGAAACAGACTCATATATACAGAGACCATTTTAATGGCTGCCAGATGGGAGGGGAATTGGAGGGTTAGGTATAAAAGAAGAAGGGATTAAGAAGTATAAATTGGCATTTTCAAAATACTCATGAGGATGCAAAGTACAGCTTAGGGAACCTGGTGAATAATATTGTAATAACTAGCTATGGTGCCAGCTGGGTACTATCGGGGACATCGTTTTGTAAGTTATATAAATGTCTAACCACTATGCTGTACAATTGAAACTAATATAAAATAATATTGTCAACTGTAATTAGAAAAAGAAAGGATGAAAGGAATGAATGAAAGGAGAGGAAGAAAGAAAGAGAGAAAGGAGGGAGGGAGGGAGGATGGAAGGAAGGAAGGAGAGAAAAGAAAGAAAGAAAGAAAGAGAAAGAAAGAAAGAAAGAAAGAAAGAAAGAAAGAAAGAAAGAAAGAAAGAAAGGAAGGAAGGAAGGAAGGAAGGAAGGAAGGAAGGAAGGAAGGAAGGAAGGAAGGAAGGAAGAAAGGAAGGAAGGAAGAAAGAAAGAAAGAAAGAGAAAGAAAGAAAGGAAGAAAGGAAGGAAGGAAGAAAGAAAGGAAGAAAGAAAGGAAGGAAGAAAGAAAGGAAGGAAGAAAGAGGGAGGGAGAGAATGGAGGGAGGAAGGAAAGGAAAGAAAGAAAAAAGAGAGGGAGAGAAAGAGAGAAAAGAAAGAAAGATCAAAAGCATGGTGGCGTTTCCAGGGTGAAAAGCAGACCCAGGCAGGAAGCCCTAAGACTACAGCCACCTTGAGAGGCAGATGTCTCAGTCCTCCAATCTCTCAGCTTCACCTGCAATGTTCAGAAAATGGAGATCACAAGCCACGTGATTCTTTTATGGCAAGAAATGACACCAACTATGGCAAGCGAGTAGGAGCATTTGGGGCCCCTACACACCCAGGAGTGACGCAGATTGTCCTCTTAAAGAGCAGGGATGATGAAAGAAATCTTGCAACGCAATGAAAAGCCACACAGTAGAAAAGATGAAAAGGCATTATCTAATCATGCAGAAAATGGGGGAGGAGGAGGCTGTCAAAATGCTCTCTTCTCCTTCTCAGCTGCACTCTATGAGCAGAAAGAAAAGCTCTTTGAAAAAGCAATGATTTGCCTCAAAAACATTCATTTAAAAAGTCTTGCAATTATTGACATTCTCATTAGATCTTGGCAGGAGCAGAGTGTCATTGCCTCCCATGTGCCTGCTGGGAGAGAAGTCTTGCTGGGTAGGAGGGGAAATAAAACAAAAGGCACAGTCCAAGGACACTGTGTTCCCAGGGCACGTGATGTGAGCTTGATTGTCCCAGCAATAAGGAGCCCAAGACTGCGCTGTTATCCACCTGGGCAGCCTGCCCCACGTCTCACCCACACACACAAGCTCAGCTGGGCATCTGTCCAAATGACTCATATTAAATTTTAGCTGCATTCAGCACAAAAGTCATCTAACATCAGAGGATCGGTTACATCAACTAACAAGCTTGGGGATTGATAAGCAGCTAAAATTAGGTCATCGCGTAGCAGTGGCTTCTGATGGATGAGGTGAAATTTAGCCACAGGTTTGCTATTTAAAGATCTGTTATGGTTCCTTTCCTGTAGCCACAATGAACACACAACAAAGGATCAGGCCTCTGATGAAATGTTTAATCATTGCTATGTGCCCAACTGACTGCGGTAAAGATTTACAGGTTTTTGAAGAGGCATTCAGTTCTTGACTGAACAACAAAAATAAATGCACTTTAATTCCACATCCAGAGCCTACCGTAGGCTATTTCTCCCTCCTCGGGGTGGATTCCATCAAGTTAGTTTAATCACTTTTAAAAGCATTCTGTCAAACACTTCAGCCTCCAAATTATGGCCCAGTTCGGTGTTTCAAAATTCTTCATCCAATGAAAGCAAATATGCTCTCGGTTGCCAAATGTATTTACCTTGTCCTAGTGGCCTCTTGTCTTTGCCTTGCTTTTTTCCTTCAACTTGAGAACTGCACACAGTTCCTAAGTGGCTCGATCCTTCTCTTCGCTTTACATATTTCTGTTTCTCGGTGCATAGGGCTGGGGCTCCTGTTTAGTTGCCTCTTGGTTAGTGGTGCCATGGCCCAGCCCCGCAACAGTCAAGAGTTCTGGTTCCTTAACCCTGGAGGAGGCCAGGCCTAGAGCCACACGTGCAGGCTGTGGGGACCACGGGTCAGTGTGTCCTGTTTGGGCAAAGCCAGGGTGCAGATGTCCACCCAAACCTCTACTGTCCCCTAGCTACTAGAGGGCTGTGACAGTGCCGGGCACATTCAAGACCACCAACAGCTCTGAGGGGCTATTGAGCCTCCCAAGGTACCAGATCCAAAAGGAGTGCAGTAGGGTCCTGAACACGGTTGGGAAAGGAAAACAGGAGGCAGGAAAGTTAGAAGAGGGAACAAGGGCCTTGACCCTGCCCCTCCCCTTTCCCATCCTTGCTGGAACATCACAGACATGAGCTTCACTGACCACTTGCTCCCCACTTTCCCCTCCTCAATTTCCTGTAACTGAGAGGACAAGAAAAAAAGTCCCTATCTGGGGAGGAGAGACAACGGCAAGCTGTCTAAGCAGTTACCCCATCAGTGTGAGGAGCAGAGGACCACCCTAGTCCCACCCTGGCCCACGTTTAATAAAAACCTTCCACCCAAACCCCACCCAGGCATCCCATTTTCTGAGGTTTCCCACTCTCACTTCTTGAGTGCATGCTTTCTCTTTAGTAAATTTACTGTGCTTTACTAAATCCTTCAGTCACACTCTCAAATCCCTTCACGTTCTGTGACAAGGACCCGGGTGCCATCCTGCATGAAGGAGGCCTCAGTGGGCAAAGACAACTGGGCCTGAGCTCTGAAAATACCGAGAGGACAGGGTTCCCTCCCCATGCAGACAGGCAAGTCTGGGCCCCAGCAGCTGCCCTGGGCCCCAAAGAGAGCTGGAGTGTGCTTGGGAAGAGGGCATGTGGGTTATCCCTCTCTGCTGCCTTGTGCAGTCTGAATTCCTCAGCAGACCAGGGAGGGAACTGCCTCTGAGCAGCCCAGGCAGCCAGCCTTGTGAGCCCTGGGCTAGAAGACAGTCCCAGGGGAGCTGTGGGAGAGCAGTGGTCAAGGAGGGGCCCTCCTAGACCCTCTCCCAGATACTTCTTCCCACCTCTTCCTCCCAGAAGGGTCACCTGGGTTTCTCTGCCTGCCCCACCACTTCCCCAGCTGACCACTCACCAGGGACGGTGATTATCCTGTCATCACAGAAACATATCCACACCACCACGCCTGGCAATGGCTTTTCCACTGCAATTTCCACACACTTGCTTCCATTCTAGCCAAATGGTTGTGCTGGCTTGGTTGGAAGGATGAACTCTAATGTCAAAGCACTGGTTCCCGTTATAGTAACTGGGTGTTTAATGCAGTGGCTTTTGTAATTCTGTGAGCATTTCTTAGAAATCCTAGTGCAGACAGCAGGAGCATGTGCCTTGCCCTCAGTTCCCATTTCCGGTGACGTGGAGGGTGGAGTGGAGCCATAGGGCCCAGAGGACAGGCAGGAGCTCACTAGGAAGCCCAGCTGATGGGGAGCCTGGTTCAGATGGGAGAGAAAACAAAATACTTTAAACTTTGATTCTAAACCTCAAAGTGGTTGCTCCTGGCTGTTTTTCTGCATTCTCCACACACAGCCACCCAACCTAAGTGCCTTAGTCTGCCACCCAGGACACATCTTCAAGTGTCCTGGGCGGCAGACTGTCTCTCCCTGGAACACAATGACTTGGACACCACCTTGATTGCTTATGGTGGCTTTTGGAGCACAAAAGTCAATCACTGTGGTGTCCTGGAGTCAGGGTGGGCCATATCTGCACTTCCTGAAACAATAGCTTTTTATATGCATTAACTACTATGCTTATTAACTATTACCTAAAACTAAAATTTTCCAAATCCTGAGTGCCCCATCATTAGCATAACCCAAGAGTCTATATTAACTCTTGTCATGGACTGAATTATGTTCCTCCAAAATTTATATATTGGATTTCTAACTTCCAACACCTCAGAATGTAACTATTTAAAGATGGGGCCTATAAAGAGGTAATTAAGGTAAAATGAGGTCACTGGGGTCGGCTCTAATCCAATATGACAGGTGTTTTTATAAGAGGAGATAAGGGCACAGACACACACAGAGGGACAACCATGTGAGGGCCCTGGGAGGAGATGACCAGCCACCTACAAGCCATAGGGAGAGGCCTCGGGAGAAACCAGCCCTGCAGAGACATTGATCTTGGACTTTCAGCCTCCAGGACTGTGAGAGAATAAAAACCTGTTGTTTAAGCCACCCAGTCTGTAGCCCAGGGAAACTAGTACGTGTCCCTTGAGCCTGGATGACTCTGAAACTACCTTAACCAACAGGATGCAGTGGAAGTGACACTGAGACTCAAGGCTACATCAGAAAAAGCAGCAGGGCTTCCAGCCTGGCTTTCTGTCTCTCCTGGATACTTGCCTTCTCAGCTCAGCCAACATGGCATGAGGGGCCCCAGTAGTCCACATGGGGAGAAAACATGGCACCAACCACCAGGCACATATGTGAGGGAGGTGTCGAAGGATCCCAGGCCCCAGGCTTAAGGTATTTCAGTTGAGGTTTCATCCATGGTGGGCCAGAAACAAGCCATCCTCTCTGGCTTGTCTGAATACTCAACCCCCCAAATCCATGAGCATAAGACACAATTATTTTATGCCACTGTGTTATGGGGTAACTTGTTACACAGTCATGGTGACTGAAGCCATCTTGAACAGGAAATAATGTGATCTTCAGTTTGTCAATGAGAAAACTGAGACAACGTAAACTCAAGGATTTTCCAAGGTCACACAGCTAGACAATGCCAGAGCAACTTGGATAGTTTCCCTGCTTTGAAATAAGGAGTTAAGTGAAGTAAGAATAGTATAGAAAATGTAGAAGCCAAAGAACTTACATGTATGACCCATGGACATGAACTGAAGGGAGGGAAATGCAGGTGGGGGGGGTGTGCAGTGCGGAGGGGAATAAAGGGGGGAAAATGGAACAATTGTAATAGCATAATCAATAAAATATATTAAAAAAAAAAAGTGTATGCAACAGGAAACAAAGCCTGCTAAGCCACTGGGGCCCAGAGATGGCCTGGGGGTAGTGCTGGCCTGTATATAAATCTAGAGGGTTTAGGTTGTTTGCCTGCACTGAGCATTTTCCTGCAAAGATTCGGTAAGTAGATCTGTTGGACATATTCCAGGGATATGTTTATTTAAAACTTTGTTAGAAAGTGTCACATTTCCCCCCAAAGAAATGGGAAAAGTTGATACTCCACTAAGTGTCTGTGAGTCCTATGTCAGTAAAGTCTTGGCAACATTATGGGGTTTCTGATCATTGGGAAAGCTTTTATTCCTTTTTTTTCAATTATCTTTAAAACCTTATATAATGTACTTAAATCAGCATATGTTGAGTTATAGCTTTGAAACCTTATCTATTGCCCTCATGTTGTAAAAGACAAGGAAGGCAGTACAGTTGCACCAGCTTCCTTTTCTTCTCTCTGTCTCCAAATTCCTGCTAATTACACGATTGTCTCCCGGTTGTCTTGCTAGAGCATTTGCAGGCTGCTTCCTGCCTGGAACTTCTGCACCTGCAGCCTGTGTTCTACTTTGGCCCCAGCTTTGGTGGCTCGTTGGCTCTCAGTGTCCACCTCAAGTTGCTGTCAACAGGGCTTCTGGTGTGACATTTCCTGAGTCCTGTTTGTGTGATGTTGTCTACTTCTAACTCATTGACCCCCTTCTTATCATCACATCTTGCATCTTGAGAGCTTACTTCACAGTAGCCATATATTCTCCCATCTTTGAAACTGGGCTTGGACATGTTCTTTGGCTTTTAGCACAATTTTGTTCATGTGTTCTTCACCTGTCCCTTGCTTATCAGCTATCTCCTTTTTTAGCCTCATTCAGGTCCTTTGCTCATTCTTTTTTGATGATTAATTGTTCTTTTTAAAATATATTTTATTGATTATGCTATTACAGTTGTTCCATTTCCCCCTCTTTATTTCCCTCCACCCTGCACACCCCCTTCCACCTGCATTTCCCCCCCTTTAGTTCATGTCCATAGGTTGTACATATAAGTTCTTTGGCTTCTACATTTCCTATACTATTCTTAACCTCCCCCTGTCTGTTTTCTACCTACCATTTATGCTACTTATTCTCTGTACCTTTTCCCCCTCTCTCTCCCCTCCACTCCCCTGCCAATAACCCTCCATGTGATCTCCATTTCTGTGGTTCTGTTCCTGTTCTAGTGGTTTGCTTAGTTTGTTTTTGTTGTTAATAGCTGTGAGTTTGTTGTCATTTTACTGTTCATATTTTTTATCTTCTTTTTCTTAGATAAGTCCCTTTAACATTTCATATAAACTCCTTTAACTTGACCTTATTTGAGAGACACTTTATTTGCCCTTCCATTCTAAATGAAAGTTTTGCTGGATATAGTTATCTTGGATGTAGGTCCTTGCATTTCATGACTTGGAATACTTTCCAGCCCCTTCTTGCCTGTAAGGTTTCTTTTGAGAAATCAGCAGATAGCCTTATGGGAACTCCTTCGTAGGTAACTGTCTCCTTTTCTCTTGCTGCTTTTAAGATTTTCTCCTTATCTCTCATCTTGGGTAATGTAATTATGATGTGCCTTGGTGTGTTCCTCCTTAGGTCCAACTTCTTTGGGACTCTTTGAGCTTCCTGGACTTCCTGGAAGTCTATTTGCTGTGCCAGATTGGGGAAGTTCTCCTTCATTATTTGTTCAAATAAGTTTTCAGCTTCTTGCTCTTCCTCTTCTCCTTCTGGTACCCCTATGATTAGGATGTTGGAGCATTTAAAGTTGTCCTGGAGGTTCCTAAGCCTCTCCTCATTTTTTTGAATTCTTGTTTCTTCATTCTGTTCTGGTTGAGTGTTTCTTTCTTCCTTCTGGTCTACACCATTGATTTGAGTCCCAGTTTCCTTCCCTTCACTGTTGGTTCCCTGTACATTTTCATTTATTTCACTTAGCATAGCCTTCATTTTTTCCTCTAATTTGTGACCATTTTCAACCAATTCTGTGAGTATCGTGCTTACCAGTGTTTTGAACTGTGCATTTGATAGGTCGACTATCTCTTCATCACTAAGTTGTATTTTTTCTGGAGCTTTGATCTGTTCTTTCATTAGAGCCATTTTTTGTCTCAGCATGCCTATTACATTTTAAGGGGCAGAGCTTTAGATGTTCACTTGGGCAGGGCAACCCACGTCATTGAGTTGTGTCACTGTATGTGGGGGAGGGGCCAGAGAGGGAACAATGCCACTTGCTCCACTCTCTGCCGGTTGTCAGTCTCTTAGCCTACTACCCACAAGCAAATTGGGCCCTTCTGGTGCTGATTCCCAGGTGGGTGGGTTTGTGTATGTTCTAGGACCCTGCTGGTCTCTCCAATGAACTCTCCCATGAGGCTGGGAGTTTCTCCCACAGCCACCTCAACCCCTACAGGTGTTTTCCATCAGAGGTTTTGAGGCTTTATTTTCCCACACTGGAACTGTGGGTTTGCGAGGTCTGTCTCACTCCCCAGTTGTTCCTCCCACTTTATCTGCACATGAATGTGGGGCTGCCCAGTCTGCCAGCAGCAGCCTCACCAGGTCCACCAGCCTCCACCTTGCCTACCTTGGTCCTCCAGCCGCTGCCTTGCCATGAGTCCTCTCCACCAGGCTGCCCATCTCCGCCCCTCCTACCAGTCTGGATGAATGTTTCTTCTTTAACTCCTTGGTTGTTGGACTTCCATACAGTTTCATCTTCTGTCAGTTCTGGTTGTTTTTTGTTTTTTAATTTGTTGTTTTCCTTCTTTTGGTTGTGCAAGGAGGCACAGTGTGTCTACCTACGCCTCCATCTTGGCCAGAAGTCCCTGATGATTAATTGTTCTTATTTGAGGTGTCATTCATGGCAGACCAACTGGTACCAGAGAAGGGACCAGGGGAGTGAACTAGGACAAAAGGAAGTTTGAACGTCAACCTTTTCATCAACACCACACCCTGGAGCTGCCTTTTCTTTGGAAGAACTGTGGTACCCAGTTCACAGCAGAGCTGTGCAGCTGCCACCCCACAGATTGCACCTGCTTCTGGCTGAGCAATCCCTAGGCAAATAATGCTCACCTTCCTTCCGCCAATTATCCTGGAGTCCAGACAACGTAGGAAGCCTGAAGTTGACCAGTTTACTCAAAGAGTTAACCAACAAGCAAATGGAAATTGTACTTCCTATGTGGGCAATGGGGAGTAACCTGCAAACTCTAACAAGGCGCTATCTTTCACATGTGCCACAGTTGCATTCTGTGTTTGGGTGTCCTTCCTTCTCCTGTAGCTGGGACGGCTTTGCTGAATGCCTGGAGGGGAAAATCATGTAATTGTTTCAGTTTTGCCAATTCTACTACTTAAGGATCACTTTTTATTTCCTACAATATAGCAGCTAAA
Source organism: Micronycteris hirsuta (assembly GCA_004026765.1). NCBI lineage: Eukaryota > Metazoa > Chordata > Mammalia > Chiroptera > Phyllostomidae > Micronycteris > Micronycteris hirsuta. Next base: position 50,323 of record PVJI01002152.1, on the reverse strand, counting down.
CTAATTTAAAAGATTAACTCTATGTAGAAATAGAGCGTGAATTTACGCAAATCACATGACACCATGACTTAGACATAGGGATGAAGGACAGTCTGAGACTTCCAGCCTGTGAAACTGTGAATGGCTGGCTGCCCCTGAAGGCCACTTCCAGAGTAATTCCTCCCCAGAACCAAGACCAGCTAACATCCAATCCAGGATCTGGGGTGCTATTCTGGCCCTGGCTACATGTTGGGACCCCCCAGGGCATCCTAAACCCCAAACAGGTCACAGCAGGACCTCAGGAGGTGGAGCCATTGCTAGAACTTTCCACAGTTCCCCAGGGTATTCCAGCAAGTGGTCTGGTTGAAAACCCCTGGTCTAGACTAGAGTATGTGGTCTTTGGTTGGCAGTCTGAGTCATCTTTCTTCCTGAAGTGAATTTTTTTAAACATTTTTTTATTGTTGTTCAAGTACAGTTGTCTCCATTTTCCCTCACCACTCCCCCCAACCCCAGCCATCCCCACTTCCCACCCTTGATCCTACCCACCTTTGGTTTTGTCCATGTGTGCTTTATAGATGTTCCTGAAAACCCTTCCCTATTTTCCCCCCATTAACACTTTCCACCTCCCCTCTGATTTCTGTCAGTTTGTTCTTAATTTCAATGTCTCTGGTTATATTTTGCTTGCTTGTTTGTTTCATTTATTAGGTTCCACTTATAGGTGAGATCATATGGTGTTTGTCTTTCACTGCCTGGCTTATTTCACTTAGTATAATGGTCTCCAGTTCCATCCATGCTGTCACAAAAACTAAAAGTTTTCCTGATGTAAATTTAGAAGCAAATGCAAGTCAGGTCAAAAATGCTGTTCCCTTCCAATTGCAGGTGCTAACAAACAGTAACAAATCAGAAGGAAAAGGAATCTTTCTTGGGAAGAGTCCTCAAAAAGCTTGCTTTTTCTCTACAGCCTAGGTGGTCCTCAACCTCCACTGCTTCTGGACTTACTCTGGGACATTAAGAAATATGTATGCCATGGATCTGCCCCCCCAGGGCTCCTGACTTAAAGGGTTTAGGTGTGTCATTGACCTTCCTAAGTGACTCTCAGGACCCCACAACCTTCATGTCGACCCATGTGTGTAGGGACACTTTTGAGTTCCAAGTTGGTTCTAATGGCCCCATTGCTCCTTGGACTATTTAGAATGGCCAGAACAAACTGCACAATGACTATTTCTTAATGTATCCACTCATTCAAATAGTCATCAAGGTCTTCCCATGTGTCCAGTACTGTGCTAGGTGGTTGGGGAAGGGCTGTGGGCAACAAAGACATGGTCCCGTAGCCTATATCATATGACTATATTATAGTCCTCACTATATTGTTATAAACATAATAATTAAAAATAGTAGGACATGCTATAAGGGAAGCAAACAGGGTGCTAAGATATAACAAAACTGTGTGTACTACTTTACGAAAAGATTCAGAGGGGCTGATGCTTGAACTGACCTGAAAGATAACAGGAAGCAAGTCACAGGAGTGGAAGAAAGAGTGTTCTGGGCAGAGAGAACCACATACACAGGCAGTTGTGTTGAGTCTTAAGAAAACAATGACTTCCATCTGGGCCACACCCTCACTCTCTCTTGACTTGCTCAGTCTGAAGGAAGCCTAGCCTGTGTGGCAAGCTGCCATACAGAAAGACCCATGTGCAATGACTGACGTCTCCACAAAGCCAGTGAGAACCTGCCAGCAACCACAAGATAAGCTCAAAAGCAGATCCTCTCCAAGACAAGCTGACATGATAACTGCAATCCCGTAGGTGACTTGATGCAGGGGATCCAGGTAAGCTACATCCATATTCCTGGCCCACAGAATCTGTGAGATAATAAATGTTTACCATTTAAACCACTAAGTTTTGCAGTGATTTGTTGGACAACAATAGATACCTACTACAGTGGAGGAGTTATCTCGTGGAGGAGTTCAAAACCCAGGCTCATCTTGTACTTTCCCTGCTCCAGTTCTGGAATCAACCATTTCTATAAGGAATTCTGTTCCTCATGTTGGAGAATGGTTTTTAGAAACCCAGATCTGGGTGCTGAGCATGCTCATTGCTACTGGGTGTCACTGCTTCTACGCCCTCTCTGCTGGCACAGCTGGGAGATAAAAGCATGTACACCAACATCAATTTCTACTTTTATTAATCTATCTGTACATGTATTAGAAGCCAGGAGTTATTGCTGATACCTCCAAATCCCACCCAATACCCTGAAAGGCTTTCTGGTCTTACTGTATTTGCAACTGCTCCATGAGAGCTGTCCTCACTTCCCAGAGCTGCCTCTGTGTTCTGCGGTGTAGGGACCTGCAATGCCAATTTGATTTGGGGAGTAGCCTGGTCCTATCTCCTCCCACTTCGGTCTGCACCTTCTCTTTCCCTGCCCCTCCTGGGGCTGTCCTAATCAACTTGGATTCCTGAAAGGTCATTTGGAGAGTTAAGAGGTGCTAGGTTGTCCCAGCCCTTTGGGTCTTCCTTTTTTTAAAAATTGAGCTAAAATAAACATAACATGAAATTCACTGTTGTAACTACTTTAAATTGTACAATCGAGTGGTTTTTAGTATATTTACAATGTTGGGCAGCCATTAACACTGTATAATTTCAGAATATTTTCATCATCCCCAAAAGAAACCCTGTACCCAGTAAGCAGCCTCCTCTGATCTGCCAGGGGGTCCCATCTAGTCACGTGGGGTGGTCTGAGGTGAGCTTGTGTACTCCCCTGGAGTCATCTCAGGTGGGCTCATGCACTCACTCAGTGTGGTTATAGCTGCTGTTCTCAACTGGCTAGATGCCATCTCCACTGAATACTTGCTAGACTCTTTGAGGTCCTCCTGTCTTGGGTCCTTAGATTCTTTCCTGCTCTGTCCTCCATTTTCTGACCACACAGATGACAATGCCATAGACTCTGGTTGAGGGTAGTTCATCACCACCCATCTGTTTTCATGGCTTATAAGGATAGTTTGTCACCTGGTTTTGTTACTAGTCCAAAGTCTGTGTGCCTGATGCTTCAAAAGGCCAAAACTTAAAACATCAAACTTTGGAGTAAGGAAAGGTTCATTGATCAAGAAGACACCAACCAAGAAGATAGGAAACTTAGTGGTGCCTTACATTCATCTTCCAAAAGTACAGAGTTAAGACTTCTTTTATGTCAAGAGAACAGGAAATGGGAGGGGCAAGAAGTGATCAATGACTACAGATATCTGGGTGCCATCAGTGGTCCGAGGATTATGCTTAGTCTGTTGACCTTAGCTGATGTGAGTCTATCACAAGTTTCCAGCAAATCTGTGATAAACAATACATATTTCCCTTATTTCCTTGGAACAAACACTTTCTGGTAAGGGACTGTTTTTGTAAAACTCAAGCCACAAGCAGAATTCCTCTAATGATTAGTATGTCTATATGCAGGACTTCACAGGGAACAAGGCAAGCTTGATAAAGATGGAGTCAGAGAGGCCAAGCATTTCACTCTGTTACAGTTTTGTTGTCCATGCTGCCCATGGATTTTGGTTTTTCCCTCCAGTTGTTCTGGTCATAAGTGTGTGGTGGGGGCAGTGGGTGAAGGTTGGAGAGAGTCCAGTGGAGAGCATAAGCACCTTTATGAATTCTCTGACACATCACCTGTACGAGTTTTTCAGGAGCCCTGAGCCATGAAGGTTTGAGGTTCATCAGGCTCCTCTCCTGGGAAATGATGTAAACCATTAAGAAAATGTCAAGTTGTTTTCAGAAAATTCTTTTTATGAAGGGAAGTATAATGTGGCTTATAAACATGTGTTCCCAAAATGCTTAATTCTTAAACGTAGTTTAATACTACCTGGAACTTTAATTTATGTGCAACGATTCGGTCTCCAGTGACCTGAACAAATGTAGGTGTATAAGTAGTATGGGGAGGGGAGAATTTCCTCTTCCTTTTCTTAGTTCTTATGGCTATTAGAATAAACAAAATGAGAGGACTTCCGGCTAAGATGAAGGCATAGGTAGACACACTGTGCCTCCTCGCACAAACAAAAGAGGGATAACAACAATTTAAAAACAAAAACAACCAGAACTGACAGAAAATTGAGCTGTATGGAAGTCCGACAACCAAGGAGTTAAAGAAGACATGTTCATCCAGACTGGTAGGCAGGGTGGAGCCCGGCAGAGAGGGCTCACGGCAAGGCAGCAGTTTGTGGAGCAGGGCAGGCAACGCTGCAGCTGGCCGGTGGGCCTCAGCGAGACCAGAGGCTGGTAGACCCAGCAAAACTGCTGCTGGCCAACCCAGACCCAGCAGGGCCCAGGCTGGTGGAGCAGGCGGTCCTGCATTCGCATGTGGATAAAGGAACAGTTGGGGATCGAAACAGACTGCACAGCCCAGGGTCCCAGCTCAGGGAAATAAAACCTCAAACCATGGATTGAAAACACTTGTGGGGGTTGAGGCAGCAGCAGGAGGAACTCCCAGCCTCACAGGTAAGTTCGTTGGAGAGACGCACAGGGTCCTAGAATGTACACAAGCCCACCCACCTGGGAATCAACACAGAAGGGCCCAATTTGCTTCTGGGCAGCAGGGGAAGTGACTGAAAGCTGGCAGAGAGCAGAGAAAGTGCCATTGTTCCCTCTCAGACCCCTTCCCCACAGACAGCATCACAACACAACAACGTGGATTACCCTACCCTGGTGAACACCTAAGGCTCTGCCCCTTATAGGTGTGCCAAGGAAAAAATTGGCCCAAATGAAAGAGCAGATCAAAATGCCAGAAAAAATACAACTAAGCCACAAAGAGATAGCCAACCTATCAGATGCACAATTCAAGACACTGGTGATCAGGATGCTCACAGAATTGGTTGAATACGGTTGCAAATTAGATGAGAAAATGAAGGCTATACTAAGTGAAATAAGGGGAAATGTACAGGGAACCAACAGTGATGGGAAGGAAACTGGGACTCAAATCAATGGTGTGGACCAGAAGGAAGAAAAAAATATTCAACCAGGAAAGAATGAAGAAACAAGAATTCAAAAAAATGAGGAGAGGTTTAAGAACCTCCAGGACATCTTTAAACGCTCCAAGATCTGAATTATAGAGGTACCAGAAGGAGAAGACAAAGAGCAACAAATTGAAAACTTATTTGAACAAATAATAAGGAGAATAAACAAAATGACAGAAGGCAGATTAACTGGAGAAAATAATCAAGTTTAATTCTGTATGTATGGACAGGGGTGCCATAAGAACATGGGGCCAAGGACAAATTGGACTGTTGAGGCTTATGTGCCATCATGAGCTAAGGAGAAAGGGGGCTGGTGATTTTGGACTTCAAAGGGCAAAAAGACAATTCACACTGAGAAGGCATATGTTTGATAAACAAATGTTTGCAGGGCTGTCTCTAACAATGGGATACAGAGAGAACTTTGATCAAAGGGCCTTAAGAGGCCTCTCCCTGTCTGTAACACTTACTTCATAACAAACTATATCATCTATGATAACAGCTCCCTTCCTGGAGCAGGTGCTGTCTCTTAAAATTCTTTTAAGCAAACCAAAGCCTTGCTGGTTTGATTCCCAGTCAGGGCACATGCCTGGGTTTCAGGCCACATCCCCAGTAGAGGGCGAGTAACAGGCAACCATACATTGATTTTTCTCTCCCTCTTTCTCCCTCCCTTCCTCTCTCTAAAAATAAATAAATAAAATCTTTAAAAATAAATTAAAAGAAATTCTTTTAGGCAATTGGGGGAAAGGTCAAAATTTCTTCCTGAGTCTTTTGTTTCTTAAAAATAACGAGCTTAAAAGAATCAATATCCCAAAGGGAAATATTTCAGAGTGGCAATCTCAGCTCCTCCTCAGTACATATGTGTCTATAGTTTTTGGTAACTCAAATGCAGGGTTACCGGGTTGCTTTTTAAGAATATTATTTATCAAATATTAAACTCTTTTGTAAGTTTTTTCTTCCCTTGACAGTGGGGCTGGCCAGACTTCAGATTCATGTGCTAGCAGGCAGATGAGTTCCCACACTTGTACAGGGGGCTTGGTGTTTGAACCAGAGGCAGTGATTGTCTGGTTCTAACTCTCAGGCTGACACAGGCATGCACAAACCAGGGATCTGGGCAGGGCCAAAGGTCAGGGACAAGCAGTTCTCCTCCTCTACTGACAGGATCATAATCCCCTACAAAATGCAACAATCAATGCTTGTCTTATGTCTAGTGTCTTGTTTTACTTTGTTAACATTTTCTTGCTTCTCTTTCCTGGTGAAACCATGTTACCTGCCCCGGGACAGAACTTCTGAAACTTTCCTGGTAATGAGCTTTGATAGCTCTGTTAAAAGATGTCTGTCACCTAACCACAGGAGCTTTCTGAGCACAAATGGGTGGGCCCCAAATGTCAGGTTGTCAAGCCTCAGGTATCCCTCAAATTCTCAAGTGACTTACATTCTTCTGCATTTTTGAACCATCATTGGGCAAAGAGCTCTGGAGCTCCAGAAAGATTAGGCTCATGATACAAATGTTTGCAAATAAAGCAGCTCTAAAGTCCCACCAAGAGCTGGTCAAGCACTGTGCCCAAGCACAAGAACAGCTGCATCTCAGAAAAGTTTCACTTAGAAAAGCAGAGGGAAGGGTCAAGTCAAAGAACATGTATATAAGAACCCATGGACAAAGACAACAGAGTAGGGGGGAGGATGGAAAGTGGGAGGTGGGGGTAGGGTAAGGCAGGAGAGAGTAATGGGGGGATGGGGATAATTGTAATTCAATAACAATAAAAATTTCTTTTTTAATTTTAAAAAGAAAAGTAAGAACAACATAGAGAATAAGGCAAACCACTCTCAGAGTCAAGTTTATTCTTATACATGTATGTTATTTTTGTTTGTTTCTTTTTATCTTGATTTACATATGAATTGAAAGTATAGTATTTATGGTAAAATATTAAAAAAAGACCTGTATCAGAAATGGGTGAGAACAGGTCAGACAGACAAATAAATCAGTCACTCTCCATTAGGAGAGAGAGAGCAGGGTTAGCTTATAAGCCTGGCATTGTGTCTTCTTATGAATTCACAAACATTTACTTTCTGGACACATTTTGCTTATTCACAGGAAATCAGAAATCTAACCAGGATGTGTTTAGGGGGTAGAGTATACTGTCTACATCAAGATAGATGGATGTGGGTAGATGCTGCATGGGCAGAAAGATAGATAAATGCATGTGTGTGTGCATGCATAGATGCATGGATGGGTGAATTGATGGTGGACAGATGGATGGGTGGGTGCATGGAGGGATGAATAGATGGATGCATGTATGCATGCATGCATGGACAGATGCCTGCATGCATGGATCCATAGATGTATGTATGGATGGATGAATGGATGGATGCATAGATTAATAGGTGGATGGTTGGACATATGAATGAATGGATGCATGCATTAACGAATGGATGCATGCATGAATAGATGAATGTGTGGATTAATGGACTTATGGGTGCATAGACACATGGATGCATGGATGCATGAAATGATAGGTGGGTAGATGCATGCATGGGTGGGTAGGTGGGCGAACGGATGCATGGATTAATGGATGAATGCATGCATGTATGCATGGATTCATAGATAGATGCATGGATGGATGCCTGAATCAATGGATGGATGGATGGATAGATTGACATGAGATAAAGCAGATATTACAAAATGTTAATTGCATAATCTGGGTACTGAGGATATTGGTGGCTCCAATTCAATTCTTTAAACTTTTCTTCATATTTGAAATTTTTCATAATGTGTCAGAGAGAAACCTTATGCTTAATGTCCCTCATGGCTTTGTTCTTGACAGATCCAAAGAGATTGTTAAAAATTAAGATTCCTGAGCAGCACCTAGCCTACATCTGTGTTTCTAGGTGTGAGGGTTGGAAGACTGAATTTCCAAAGCTCTCTTGGGCTTCTTGTAAACCTATGTTTTAAAAATACCATGGAGAAGTCACCTCAGGAAAGTTTATTACATCACCATGCACAGCTCTGCCTCTCACCACATGAACTTGGAATAGCTGTGTCAGACCAGTGGCTGCCGTCTAACACTCAGACCACTAAGCTGGTCTAACACTCAGACCACTGAGCTATTTCTGGACCAGTAGAAACACCTGCTGTGGACACTTGGTGGTGGGACCCTGAAAAAAGACCCAAGCTACCCCCACAGCCCCATAGCCGCAGCCTCTCAGGCCTCAGTTTCTTCACCTCACAGGATTAACTGGAAGAAGCAATTAAAGAACACAAACTTTCACTTCAACACATATTCATCCATTTATTCATACAACAAATATGTACTGAGGGCCTCAAGGGCTGCTCACCCCATGAATCAATAAGGCCCTACCCCTGCCATGATGAAGGTAGTTTAGTGGGGAGTGGACATGCATTCACACCCGTGTTTCAATGGGGGAGGCAGTGGTCAAGGGCCAAGGAAGCTTCTGACCCTCTTGAAGACAAGGCAGTAGGAAGGGCATCTTCTACTCCATTATTTAGTGGCCTAAAACACAGATGAACTATTTATGACAACAATGATTGCTTTATGATTCTCTCTCATGGTGCTGGAGGTTGACTGCACTCAGTTATATGGTCAATGTAAGGCTGCAGTCACTTGGTGGCCATGACTGGACTCATATCTGAGGCTCGCTCAAGCAGCTACCTATCTGTGGTTGAAGCTGGCTGTCAGCTGGTCCTCCCCTGGGGCTACTGCCCAGAGCATTGTGCATGGCCTTGCTGCATGGCCCTGGCTCCCTAGGGCATGGCAGCTGGACTTCAGGAACAAGCATCCAGAAGACAAGAAGTAAAAGCTACATCACCTTTATGTCTTCACCTGTCCAGCAGCAGAAATCATTACCAGTGTCTCTATTCAAGGGAAGCCCAGATTCAAGGGGAACAGGTAGACTCCAACACTTGAGAGAATGAGTGTCAACATCATATTACAAGTAAGCATTGGTGTGATATGGCAGTCACTACACAGTCTCCTAAAGACACAGGTGTCTCCTGAAGATGACTTGCTCAGCATTGGGAGGATAAGGGGGTGTCTCCATGGAGAAGGAACCACCTGAACCTGGCCAGGCAAGTGGACAGCAGGTATGCTGAGGAAGCTGACAGGTCCTCATGCTAATGGAGCCCAGAGGACTGGGGACAGATAAATAAGACACATGTCACATATTGTCCATGAACACTTTGCAAACCTAAGCAGTTTGTGCTTGCTGCTTTGAGCACATGTCTGTCTGCTCAGAGCTAGCATGTGCTCTCATGGTGAAATACATTCCTAGACTTAGAAGACTTAGTAGGAAAAGAATGTGACATACCTCATCAATGACATGATAAAATGATAATAGTTTCTATATATTGAGTTAAATATATTATTAAAATTAATTTCACTTATTCCTTTTTTTTTTAACAGCCTACTAGTACCCTGTGAAGCATATTCAAGGCTGGGAATGTCTATTGGGCAGTGCTGCTCTGGTCATCGGAATACCAAGCTGCGCCCTCCCTGTGAGTGGGCCACAGTAGTTCCCCTGCCTGGCATCCCCTCCCACCCCAGTTGTTGCAAACCCTGCTGCCTTCCAGAAGTCCTTCCTGTCTCCTCCCCAGAGCCAAACTCGAGTGCTGCCAAGCTTTGTCTTTTGATCAACTTGCTTCTGTGTGTGGCCTGATGTGGCTCCCTGGATGTGATACTGCCTCTGGCTTATAATAAGAATGTTGTTTAATCAACTAAAATGAAGTTAGGTACTCTGGTGCCCACTGGCCTCTCTTTCAGAAGAACCCAGATTCTGTGGCAATGATTAACACAGCAACAAATAACCTCGTGCTCTTGGAAACCCTGGTGACTTGGGCCCTGAGCATTGGTAAAGTGACCTCCTACAGTGCATTTCCCATTCCAAAGCCTCAGAAAACAAGAGGAAAACAGTTTAGACAGTGCCATCATAGCCCCTCCATAGAGCAACCGCAACCAGCCCAATCCCCAGGAGGAATACAGAGCGTTCTCTCATCCCTACAACCTACGATTCCAACACCAAATGCATGCAGGCCTGCCCCATGACGGCTTTGCAAAATCCAGCTGACCATTGGACATGGGTTTCAGCAGTGCAGGTCCACTTATATGTGGGTTTTTTAAAAAAATAAATACATATAGTATTATTAATGTATTTTCTCATTTTTATGATTTTCTTAATATTCTCTTTTCTCTAGCTTACTTTCTTACACAATAAGAATACAGTATATAATACATATGACATACAAAATATGTGTTAATTGACTGTTTAGGTTCTAGGTAAGGCTTCCAGCAAACAGTAGGTTTTTAGTAGTTAAGTTTGGGGGGTCAACAGTTATATGTGTATTTTTTACTGTGTGGGGCTCAGTGCCCCTAATCTCTGAATTGTTCAAGAGTCAGCTGTATACACATCATTTCTAACTGTGTTTCTTTTCTTGGACTTGTTTTTCCTTGAGGACGCATTTGTAGAGACGGTTAGTTTTCTGATCCTTCTCTTGGCCTACAGCATTACTCAGTCCCCTAATTAACATTTATGCTTACATTTCTCCTGCTAACTCTCAGCCTAGAAACTATTTATTTTCAGAAAACTCAAAAAGATACTCGTTGAGCCTTTTCCCTTCTAATAAAGAATGCAGTAGAGGGGAAAGACAATTGGATGTCTTCGGCTCACTCAAAAATTTTAAGAATTTAAACCATCTCCATTGGGCATAGAAAATGCTCACCGCTGAAGAATGTGGTAAGCCATAAGATTTAACTACACAGAATGTCCACAGAGGGACTGAGAGAGCTGCATGACACATACATACAGATACTCAAATACAAACTTGAACAAAAGTAGATACTCTGTTTACACACAGCTAGCCAATAAATACATGTAAAACTCGGCTGTGTGCCTTTTGCATTCAACAGGCAGTTCAGGTGGAGATGTGGGAGCGAGGGCGGACTGTCTGCGGGGACCTGGAGGCTCTCGGGGGTGCTCGCAGAGAATACACCACTCCCGTGCTAAGTCATTCATATTAACCCATTCACCCCATGTTTCTGGGAGGTGGGTGATAGGACAATTAAATAAGTGGATGTGGGAAGACTCAAATGGGCCACATAATTTGCCCAAGGTCAGTGGCAGAACTGGTACTTAATCAGGGCATCATCCAGCTCTGAGTACATGTCCAGACCACTGGGCAAACCTCCTCTCAAGGAAAAAAAAATCATCATTCATTCTTTTTCTCTTTTAAATAATCACTGAACACATGCTAGAGGAGACTCCCTATTGGTCCCTGATAAAAAATGTATTAACCATGGAGGAGCTATTTGTGGTCGCCTTGGAAGACAAAGTGAGCGACGGAAGGCTCCTGACATGTGGGCCTGCGGCATTACTCAGCCCCCTAATTAACAGTGCTCACTTCCCTGCAGATGCTCCGGGCCCTCCAGCCCCTTTCTCCTCTCCCTAGAAAGGGAGCGTTCCGTTCGAGGGGGCGTCAGCCACTGTGCGGACAGCAGGCAGCATCGAGGTAACAGAGATGGGTTCGGAGAACACACAGGCCCACTTTTCCTGTAGAGAATAACACCAAAACTCCAGATCTTTGAGCGAAGAAGTTTAGCATGTGTAGTAGACACATTAATAAATGACACTTGTTGAGGATTCTTTCTTTTGGTCAAGCTCTGGAATGGGCACATTTCATTTTCTCAATTTTCCCCACATACGCTGAGGATTAGGGTTTACAGAATTAACAAAGACTGTCAGGTTCCAGTCCATGCTCAACATCAGCACTGCACACGTGTTCCTGAAATGTGCAGGGCCATGTGAAGGTTCAGGGACAATGACGTCCCTGCCACGGGAATCTTGGAATGGCTCTGTTAGCTCTAACCCACAGGCAATGACCCACTTACTTCAATGTATATTCGATGCTTGAAATTTTTAGCACAAAGAAAAGTGCAAAATCTTCAATCTATTAAGAGTTATTTTAACACTATGAATCCTATACAACCCAAACTCATTTATGTTGCTCACATGGTACGCATCCTAGTTTTCTTCTGCCTGCCACTGCTTTCCAAGGTGTCTTAGCAAAGACTCTGCCTGGAGAAGACAGAACATTGACACCTCAACACCCCCATCCCAGAAAACTGAAGAGTCACTTCCTGAATGGTGCAGATTTTGAAAAGAGAGGATGCAGAAGGGCTCCGGCTGAGGGTAGCCCTGGGACGGTACTGGAGAAACTGCATTTCAAAATCTTACCTGCAGGAGAAGTCCCTGCGTGGGGGAAGGGGTGTCGTAGGGAGGGAGAGGGAATTATTGCTGAATACATCTTACGCATGTAGAGTATCTGCATGTATGAGTTCAAGAGGAATACCTGCCCCTGAAATAAGACAGAACCTGTAGGACCTTGAGGACAGACAGACAGGAAGAGGAAAGGCCAGTAAACACTGGCTGTGACTACTGCAGCCTCCTTCAGTCCATCGGCAGCAGGAATGTGCATTTTCCCCAGCGTGTCCAGCAGACCAGGCACTGGGACATGGGTCCTGAGGAGTTTGGTGGATCAGTTCCTGGAAACCCTGCTTCAGTAGAAATCTCCTCAAGCAAAGCATTCACCCCAAGGATGGACTCCTGCCATGGAAGGGACCCAAGGCATTGCCACTCATTCCTGGGCAGCCCAGCATTAAACCTCCTGTGCCTTCGGGATCCTTAAGGACATCTGCACAAAGTGTCTGGTGGAGACCATGTGGAGAGAACTTGGGCTGGAGCAGAGAAGACAGCACAGGGCCCAGAACCACCTTCTTCACCAGCAGGAGACACACAACTACAGCAAAATCCACAGGAAAGAATTAAAGTTTGATTTTTCCAGAAGGTTTGCTCTGTGCATCTGCCCCTGCTTTTCTGTGCCTCACACCAGTTAGGGATTTCTTCTCAGAAGACAGGAGGCAGTAAGGGAGAGAGGTGGAACCCGGTGAGCGTAGCCTTTTGCTGAGAGCTGGCCAGCCCTTTCCAAAGCATGTGAAGGAAAGATGCTGTTGTTTGCTGTGAGATTTTGAGATGAGGAAGGGATGTGGAATCCAGTCAGGAAGCTTACTCAGAACATGGTGGAGGTGCTGGCCTGGCCCTATGCCCCTGGCACCCGCAGTAAGAGGTGGCTTCAACCTCCCCATGGCCTGGGGATGGTGGGGGTGGAGGCTGAGACCAGGCCCAAATGCAGGGGAGTCCAGAGAGCCAACAGCCCCTGGTAAGACTTGTCTTGGGCCAAAATGGGGAGCTGCCACCTTCCGAAGCACGGCAGGCCACCACCTGTCCCCTACATGGCCTTTTGTTGGGGTCTCCCTCTGCCAGTTGCCACTGTGACATTGAACGCACGTGAAAATGAAGTTTTTTCGTCCCCTCCTGGCAGAAGAGTGACATTCTTCTGTGGTCCAGCCGTCTGAAATCTGTCTAAAGGTCTCAGTTCACAGTAAAACACCCCACACCTAAGACAAGAAAGTGAATCTTCAACCACTCTCAATTTTCTACATCCATTTCCTCTTGTTTTGTGAATGGAATAAAGGGAGTTTCGTTTGGCCATTGCTTAGATCTCTGAGGGACCCGAGTGTTCTTCTGGCTTCTCAGAAAGTCTGACTGGGGATGCTCATGACAACCTCAGCAGCTGCCAGCAGCTTCTCATAAAACAGACCAGTTTAAGTGGCACGAGGGAGGGACTCCCATATGGCAAACTGTGGGGAAAACAAGGACCTTGGTAGGGAAGGGAGATCAAGACCCTCTTTTTCCAAAGCTGGCCCTCCTGCAAGGGCTGTTGCTGTCAACTTAAATTCCCATTTCTTATTCTATTTCGAGGTCTCTGGGATTTCAGGATTGCTGAGACATGCCAGCCGTGAAGCCCTGACTTGGAACACTCCCGCTGGCTGGAGGTAGCATGCCTGGAACCACGTGGCTCATCAGGATTCACCTCGGGCCTTGGAGCCAGGCTTCAAAGGTCTGGGACAGACCCGCTGGCCCCCGAGACGGCTGGGTGCCCACTAGCCAGCAGGAGGGTTCAACGTTCCCATTAACTCTATAATGCAGAGGCAAATCAGCTTTTAAACAAGGACATGTTCCCGGGAGTGATAGTAAATAGAACAGGCAGCCCTTTAAGTGGAAATAAAGTGGGTTCGGTGTTGCCATAAAGCTACGCACTGCAGCTTAGCTGGGAGAAGTGGATTCCATTTGGGAGAAAGAGCAAATTAGAATGTAGGCTCACGGGCTGCTTAAGAGAACCCCTTGCATTACGAAAGAAGGGGGGCAGGAAGAAGCTGGGAGGGCACAGTGTCACCCTGAGATTTCAGAGAACCCAGCCTTCACCTCCAGCCCACATCCCCCAGTTTTGCCGCAGCCGGACCCCTTGCAGCTGAGCTCAGCAAACATCAATAGAAACGCAGACTGAATACAATGTATGTCTACATCTAAGAATTTTTTCACACATTTGAGGATGTTTTGCATATTTTTTCTACCCTCCCCTCCCCAAAATGTGGTTCTGTAATATATTTCTGCATTCTTTAAACCTCTTAGCTTCTGCAAGCAACATTTCAAACTCTAGGAACCCTGCCAGAAATTTCTTAGTTTGATTTTGGTTGTTTTTTGGGGGGATGGAGGGAATCATCAAATGAAAATTGAATTGAGCAACAAAGAAAATGCCACTTTATGTTTTCTTGGCTTAAAAACAAACAATAAAGGCTGACTTAATGTGTTGACAATGTTCTAGGTCAAAAACCAAACCAAAGAGAGGCATGAATTAGAGTCCCTGTGCCCTCCCACTCCCCGTGGTGCCTGGTACCCGCCCGGCCTTCCATGTGCCTAATACTCTGTTTACTCCCCAGCTCTTGACAGGATGGAGACACTCATTATACCTGCCAGAGCTCACTCGGGCAAAGAGGAACATAATTTGTCTCCCAAAGCCTTGCATGTTGATGAGACTATGAGTCAGGAAGTGAATGAATTCAATTTGCTTGCAGATAAAATTGCTTGAGATTTTCAAGTTGGAGTCTGGTACTCTTTATGTAAAAAAATGTCACTGGCTTGTATCTATTCAGAGCTCTAATTTTCCATGTTACTAGAGTTTCTTTTTTTCTTTAGAGAGTGCTAAATATTTAAAGGCTTAAAGTGGCCTGGAAATTCATAAATGCACATTTAAAAATAATTTCATTCCATTCTAAAATTAGGAGTGGAAAAAGTCAAGAGAATCAAAACAAGTTGTTAAAATGATTATTGTTGGATCAAGTCTTTTTATGTTTGCTTCAAATTTATTTTATTGATTCTCAATAATCCCTAAGAGGAGGTGACTCTTATTATTCCCCTCACTCGAGAGGATAGTCACGCCCCAGAGGTGGGATGACTTTCCCAGAATTCATCTCACCACAGTGGGGAGGGGACTGGGCTCAGCACCTCTGCCCTCATTGGATTGCAAGCTGCCATTCTGGGAAAGTCAGTTGCATGGATGATGATTTCACGCTTTTGCTGTTGGAAGAAGCATTTGGGAAATCAGCCTCCAGCACATTTGGTTTGTTGAAAAACTAAGACTTTCACATATACTTGGGCCCCCTAACTTAGCACTGGGAACTTAATATAGCATTATTACCTTTCTGTGGAACGAGAGTAGTAAATCTGATAGCTGAATAGTTCTTGAATATAACCAGAGATATTGAAATTAAGAACAAACTGATAGTAACAAGAGGGGAGATAGTGGGGGGTGGAGATAATGGGGAGGAAGGGGGAAAGGTTTTCAGGACCGTGTATATAGGACACATGGACAAAACCAAAGGCAGGTAGGATCAAGGGTAGGAAGTGGGGATGGCTGGGGTTGCAGGGAGTGGTGGGGGAAAATGGAGACAACTGTACTTGAACAACAGTAAAAAAAATGTGAAAAAATAAAGAAAATACTTTTTGAAAAAAAATTAAAATGTAAGCTTACAAAAAAAGAAAGAAAGAAGGAAACATCTATATTTAATGCCGAACAGCCTTCTAAAGGAACAACAAGAGCAGGATAATTTCCATTTTCTAGAAAGCACACAATTTTGGCAAGAGCATTTAAAAATAGTGATAGATTCTGCCCTGGCTGGTGTGGTTCAGTGGACTGAATGCCGGTCTGCAAACTGAAAGGTCATCAGTTCAATTCCCAGTCAAGGCACATGCCTAGGTTGTGGGCCAGGTCCCCAGATGGGGGCACGCAAGAGGCATCCTACCAATGTATCTCTCGTACATCGATGTTTCTCCCCCTCTTTTTCTCCCTTTCTTCCCCTCTTCTCTAAAAAATAAGTAAATAAATAAATAAAATCTTTAAAAAATATTCATAGATCTTAACGCCCAAGATCCCAGTAACACACTAGTATTCTGAACAAATTGTAAAAGGCTCGGTGCCTGGCCTGCCCTTCTGCCCCCGTTGGACCTGAGCAATAGCCAGTGAAGTTGGACCGGGCATTGGCGTGTACAGATGCGTTAACTTTGTACTACACAATGTCCCTCATGCCTTCCTCATGTAGCCGTGTGTCTTGGAGTTCACTACATGCGTACGTGGATCATTTTCCTCAAGTGGACAGAATACAATTTATTTAAGAATTTCACTCATTGATAAACATCTAGAATGTTTCTAATCCAACAGCTGAAAAAACAAACACTTGACCTTGATGTTTCCTGAGAAGGGGCATTTTTATATATCTTCATTATCTACCAGTATTTCATTGTGAATCACCTATTTATTTTGCTTATTTGTCTATTTCATTGTTTGCATTGTTCTTATGATTTGTAGGCAGTCTTCATATATCCTGGATACTACTGTTGGTTTGATAAATATTTTCTTTCTCTTACTTGTCTTCTGCAAATGCTTCAGAACAGCTATTCTTCTGCATTTTCTTTTACATATAAACTTGAGATTCAGCTTGCCCATTCTAATAAACACTGTTTTATCTCATTTTGATTGTAATTGAAATAAATTTATATTAGGAAAAATTGAAATCTTTATAATATTAAGATGTTTGTTCTTTCATAAGAATGATATGTCTCTCCATTTACTCAAAAATGTTTATGTTCTCTTTTAAGGTTCAACTGTAGATTTCTGATAGATAGCCTCTATTAGGTTAAAGAAATATTTTCTGTTAAGTGAATGAAGATTATGTACTTAATTAGGAAAGAGTGTTGAATATTTTTTAAAAGTTTCCATGTCCATTGAGAGAATATATGGTTTTTCTCCTTGTCCACTAAGGGGATAGATTATATCAATAGATTTTCTGATATTGAAATATGTTCACATTCCAGGTATAAACCCTAACATTGTGCCCTCACATGGAGGAATGGGCAAGGGAACTCTGTAGGGTCTCTTTTATAAGGAATCCCATTCATGAGACTCCACCTTTATGACCTCATCACCTTACAAAGACTCCATCTTTGAACAACATCTTTCTGGGTGTTAGGACTCCAACATGTGAATTTCGGGGGGCACAAACATTAAGACCATGGCAGCGGGCGCTTTGAAAGGAGGGTTCTCAAAATAAGATCAATACTTTAGTAGGCCACTTTCTCTCGTACTGTCTCCTGCTTCCAGAATTAAAAGTGAACACTTACCAAACATTAGCTGTGTTTGTTCCCAAATCTGTTTATGACAAGTGTAGATGTTGTAATAATTTTATTTAACTTAGTGTTATATAAGCCAATGGATAAAGCACCAAAAATGTTTTCACTTTTATGAAGACTAAGTTGAAAATTTAGGAGGACTAAATAGACATCAGTCAAAAAAATGACTTAGAGTTAAATGAGCTGACGTAGCTGGAATTGGAGGGTCCGCCACACCTGCAAACATCTCTCTCCGGGCTCATCCAAGTACGGTCCATGGACTATGGCACCGGCATCAACTGGAGGCCTGCTAGGAATCTCAAGCCTACTCCAGACTTCCTGAGTTACAACTCTGCATTTGAGCAAGATCCCCAGGAGATGTACAGACTCGTTGAAATCTGAGCAGATCTGATGTAAAAAGATTCAAGATCATATTACGTTAAATGTCTTAACACTCTCCCCCTGTATTTTAAAAATCAAGACTAGAAATTATTGACAGTGAAATATAGGTGCAGTTTACGTATGAATGATGAAGCAGACATCCACTCGGCAGACCCGTATTCAAAGAAAAGGCCTTGACCCTCAATTAAAAGACTGGTGAGTGAATATCTGTTTTTATGTTTGTAATTAAAGTGGAATGTTTGAGCTCTGTAATGAATGATATTTTATAATGCCCTTTAACATACTCTTCCACGTAACCGACTGACTACAGGTCCGGACAGGGCTGGATAAGCGAGATCCTACTATAATTTAGTATTCCTTAGTCAGCATTACTTTCATACAGAGTCCCCAAAATGTTGGCGCACAGTTGCATTCAATCAGAATCCTTTTCTTCAGTTATGGGCACTTTTCTGTTTCTAATGTTTTTATGTATCTTGTTTTTGCTGTTTTGGGTTTTTGGTTGGTTGGGTTTGTTTTCACCTGTTCAGAGTAGCCAGAGATTTATTTAAATTCTTTTCTTTTCAAAACACTTCTATTTTGTTTTTTTGTTTGTTTGCTTTTTTCACTAATATTTAGCCTTAGTTTTATTATTTTCTTACTTCCACTACCTTTGGATTTTTTTCTGTGTCTATTATTTTCTAAAACCAGGATTAAAAGCTACAAACTGTCTTTCAGCAATTGCTTTGTCTATGTCTTTCATGATGCGGTACTCTCACAGGCGTTCATTTCTGAATCTTTACCTTACAGATGTAGTTTTATTTTCTTTTTATTTTAAAGAATGTTTTCAAATCTTCAAATAGAATTACTTTGCCATTCTTTTGATGTCAAAGCCTTTTATTCTGCATTTTGTTCAGAGAATGTAGCCTATATAATTTCTCCATTTTAAAATTTATTAAGATATTTATTCCCTGCTTTAGCAACAATTTTGGTAAGTGTTCCACTTGTGTTTGCAATAAAGGTATACTCTCTGTTTGCATAAAAGAAATGGGTTTGAGTGCATAGATTTATATACATATTGTTAAAAAAATTTTAAAAGACAACAGGCCCAAAAGGAGTCACTTGTGCTAAGCCCCACATCACCAAACCAAGACTTAATTACAGTTTCAGCTCTTCCAAAAACAAAAATGGAATCCTAACCTGTCAGTCAGGAACCACCCGATCGGCACTGGCAGACCTAGTCGTCCGCTAAGACAAGTAAACTTTACAGTAACCAAGCTGCTTTTGCTCGATACAACTTCCTCGTTTCCACTTTCTTCTGGCTATAAACAGCTTTCATTTTGTCCAGCTCCTTGCAGCTCTTTTCTATCTGCCAGACTGGTTGTTGCCTGATTTAAATTATCTTTTCTCAAATAAATTTTTAAAAATTTAATATGCCTGAGCTTCTTTTAACAATTGTAATCAAGCCTAGTAATTATGCTATTCCAGTCTTCCAGGCCCTTTCTTAGGTTTGTCTATCATGGCAGACTCAGTAAACTGCTTGTCTGACCATTCCACTGTCCTTCTATTTCCCCATACACCCTGATTTTTTTAAGGATAGCAATTTGCCCAGGCTAGGAGATGAGCCTTAATTAAGTCCAGGCCAGCGTTTTCCAGCAGAGGTTTTGCTGACATCGTCACTCCTGCCAGGGATGCCCGTGTGAGCACGTGACACCTAGAGCTGTGGAGGCCACCTTGTGACCATTAAGCATCTTTACCCATCTTACAAGTTCATTTGCTTGCCACTCTTCATATAGTCTTCATGCTTCTCCTAAATCTATTTTTGTCCTGCTGGTATGTTTTTTCTTTAAAGAATCCATCATAAGTGTCCATAGGTGGTGAAATTCCTGAGTCCTCGGTGCCTCAATTAGTCTTAAAGTGCAGCTGTCTACAGATATACAGGCCCACGCAAGTCATGCTACACAACAGTGAGAGTGTATGTTCATGTCTTACATATATATATGCTTGTGTATGTGTGTTCATATGTGTACATGAATTGTGTATACACGCATGAGTATGTTGTAAGAGTGTGTGAAGACATGTGCCTGTGTGCATGATTGGTTATGTACACGAGTGTGTGTTTTTATACATGCTTTGGAGACAGTGCATGGCATAGAGCAACTCAGCCCCACAGCCAACCTAAGACTCACGGAGGTTCTCAGTTCCAGCAATCACTAAAACCCTTTGTCAAGCGCAGCTACGCTGATGCTCATCTGCAGTGTCCACAGGGACATTCCAGCTGTCTTTGTAGGGTTTGCATTAGCATAAATATTACATGAGTTGGACTGTTTACAGTGTGCTTATCTCTCAAGAGACTCTGGAACACAATGTTGAAATGCTTAAGTCTGACACGTGTACATTCATATTTAAATAAAATACTAAGACAATCCAGTTATGTGACTGACAGCTGGGGGATAGGTGGCACAGATTATCATTACTTCTTAAAGAAAAATTTATTCCTGAGCTATTTCTGGGTCAGCGTCTTAAATTGTTTTGTAATCTATAGAGGAAATTGCCCTTTAAACATCCTTCATAATATTAATGTCCTTATAAAGCCATAGTCAACTTTCCACATATTTCTTCAATTTTCTAAGTTGGCATGAGTTATATATAGACTCTCCCTAAGTTCTTCTCTCTCTTGAAATGATTATTAAATTCAATAATAATCTGATATTCAGTGCTTTCTCTAATTGGAGAAGATGCTCATAGAAAGTCAGACAGAAATTTGAATATTATGTTTACCATATTAAATATTGGCATATTTTAATTGTAAGTGTGACCCATATCACCATACAAAGAAGGCAGATGTGTGTGCGGTGCTACTGTCTTCTCAGTATTTTAATGAAAGTGCTCCTGATATATATATATATATATATCTTCATGCCAATAGAAGATTCTGTCTTAGTTGTTTGGGGCTCTTGCAATGAAGTGCCACAGACTGGATGGCTTAAACTCAGCAGACATTTCTCACAGCTCCAGAGGCTAGAAGTCTGTGATCAGTCAGACAAGGGAGCGAGCTCTCTTGTGAGTCTTATAACGGGACTAATACATTATAGAGACTCTACCCTCATAACCTCATCTAATCCTAATCATCTTCTAGTACCATCACACTGGGGAGAGCTAAGGTTTCAACATATGCATTTGGGTGAGGGGACAAACATTCAAGCCATAAACAGGTTTCAAGCCCATCAGGATATCTGTCTGTATTTCAAAGAATAGAATTTGGTTGAGCCACTTTACGTTGGCATGGACGTATGACAGGGTATTAAAAGGGTAACAGGTTTAGTGGGATAGCAGGAGCAAGCTGCAAGGGAGCTGCTCCCTCTACACACAGTAAGAACCAGAGTACCTGCCCCATCTGGGAGACCCAACTCAGCTGCCAGCTTCCTGACACGGGGCACAAACCACTATCTGCAGCAGCAAGATGAACAGCATGCTGCCCATGACCCTTGGAAGCCAGCCCTGGACAAGACAACATTCACCAACATTGCCACAGAAAGCCGGCCAGCCAAAACAACAGCCCACCTCATGTCTGCCTCTCATACTGTGAGAGAGCATCTGGAACCCAGGTGCCAGAGTGCCTAGGCAATGCAGGTATGAGCCTCCCAGCCTCTGCCCTCAGGGGAGAATGGATCGAAGGTTGATGTGGAGCCTCCCTACCAACCCACCTCAGCCACATTCTAGAAGCTACAGAGAGAGTATACACTCCTTTGAGAATGCTAGCTTAACTTCCGGGAGGTAGTGCTCAATTGAGAGAACCGAGAATCGTGGTGCCAGGCAGTAGCTACCAGCACATGTAACTATGCATTCCTGAACGGGGATGTGCTTTAGGTGCAAAACACATACCAGATCCCAAATACTCAATACTCGAAGCAGAACATGAAGCATCTCATTAATAACATTTACATTGAGTAGATATTGAATGAGCATGTGTGGGGTATATGGGGTTAAATAAAATATATTATTAAAATCAATTTCACATAGATGAATGAATGGATGAAGATATACAGTCTGTTAGAATGGAGTATTACTTAGCCTGAAATAGGAAGGAAATTCTGACATGTGCTCCAGCATTGATGAACCTTAAGGACATTATGCTGATTGACATTAAGCCAGTCACAAAAGGACAAATACTGTATGATTCCTCATATATGAAGTCCTAAGAGTAGTCAAATTCACAGAGAGAGAACAGAATGGAGGTTAGCAGTTAAAGCAACGCAGGGAAAGGGAGGCTGCAGAACTGGGACAGTCTGGGAGACGAAAAGCTCTGAGGCAGGCCGCGGTGACAGCTGCTCCACAAGGTGAGCGTAGCGCCACTAAGCTACACGCGTAGAAGTGCCCGAGATGGTAACAGCATCGCTCACGATAGGTAAAAGGTGGAGACAACTCAAATGTCCACCGCTGAATGAATGGATAAACAAAACATGCAGTATCCATAAAATGAAATATTATTCAGCCTTAAGAAGGGAGGAAATTCTGACACCTGTTACAACACGTATGAACCTTAAGGACATCATGCTGAGTGAAATAAGTCAGAAAAAAAGACAAATACTGTATGTTTGCACTGATGTAAAATGCCTGGAATGGTTGAATGTCTAGAGCCAAACGCGGAACAATGGGTGCCAGGGACTGGGAGCAGGGGGAGTGGGGAACTGTTGTTTAAGGAGAATAGTTTCAGTTTTATAAGATCCAAGAGTTCTGGAGGTGGAGGGTGGAATGGTTGCACAGTAAAATGTGAATATACTTAACACCACTGAACTGTACACTCAAAATGGTTAAAATAGTAGATTTTATGTTACTTATCCCATATTTGACTTTGAGGTGCACACGCTTCAGAATGGTTCACGTTTCCTGGACACTTAGAATTCTCAGGGACAGAGCCGTCCTTGCCCTTCCCCACCTCCTTCACCTTCTCTTTCTGGAGGATGTGCTCAGGAATGCAGGTGACCCCACTTCTCTGTTTACTCTTTGAGGGGTTTCCTTTTCTTTTGTCACTGTTGTCTCCTTTCTCTTACACTGTGTTCTGAGGACGGCCAAGGACACTGAAGCTCAGAGCGGGCGCTCTCTGCTTGCATCTGTGGCTTCTGCCTGGGAGAGCCTGGCATGAGCCTTGTTAGAAATGCTGAGGATGAGAATCAGAAGGGTGTCTCCTGTGACTGAACAATAAAAAGCACAGACTTCAGGACTTGAACTTCAGTGACACTGACTCGGTGATTCCTGCCGGCAGGAATGATGAATGTTGTTCCTGAGTGAATCCCAGGTGAGTGCATTGTCTCCTGTCTGTGTAACCAGGACCAGCACAGGCCACATCCTGGAAGTTCTGGAACAGCCTGTGAGGTGTCTCTTTTCCCCTTTGCTTAGTACACCACCTCTGGGCCCTGCCAATACTTTCCAGCTGGTATCTCTGTACTTGGTTCATTGTCAGCAGG
This sequence comes from Micronycteris hirsuta, assembly GCA_004026765.1. NCBI lineage: Eukaryota > Metazoa > Chordata > Mammalia > Chiroptera > Phyllostomidae > Micronycteris > Micronycteris hirsuta. The sequence continues at coordinate 26,932 of PVJI01002152.1, read as the reverse complement.
CCCCTGCTATATTTTTCAAGAAGTAGGGTTTTTTCCATGTATTTGCTAATTTTTTTTAATTTTAAATTTACCAAGCACTGGAAAACACCTAGGGGTAGAAATAAAGCATCAGTATATTAACCATGAGTTTTATTTTCACTTCTTAAATGTTCTAGAAGTTAAATTTTTAATGGACATTTATTATTTATATGAAAAAAGTTACAAAAACAGCTCTACATAGGGATGGTTCTCGAGGTCTATTTTAACTGACTCCTGCTGTTTTTAAAAGTTGCTGCTGTATCGCCCGCCACAATTTTCAGATCTTTATCTCTTTCAGACTACAGAGAGCTCTAAGACACAAGACAGTGCTTAGGGAAGAGTGAGATGAGTGACTACACAGGACAGCCACTCGAAGACATTAGGAAGCCAGCAAGCAGTGATGCAAGCCCCACTTGGACACAGACAGAAGCACCCACATGGAGTGAGTGGGGACCAACAGCTCTGAGAAGATGCTGATAGCAGGCTGGCATGCTTGATGGACAAATGAGAATATATACGCAAAATGCTTCTGGAGCAATTCAGTGCCCCAGTTAAGGTAACATTGAGCTTCTAACCAGATGCATATTGCAGCTGCCTTGAAAGGTGAAGGAAAAAAATGCTCTCAGATTGGAAATAAGCTCTCTTCTGTAATACCTTAACTCCCAAGCTGCGCTAAGGACTCTGGTTTCCATTCTTTGTATCTTACAGGCCAGTTATTTGTCTTTTGTTGTCAGTTCATTTGCAGCCTTCTGTGTTCTCATCCGTGGCAAAGGGGATGAAGGTTTGCAAATTCCTTGTCCTGGACACCCTGTCAGCTGGCTTCCTAATGGGCTATGGGTAAGAAGTTGGAAAGGAAAGGGAAGAAAATAACCCTTTTGTTCTGCTCCTGTAAAAATCTCTGTACTAAGTAAAATAGTATCCCTCCAAAATTAATGTTAACCCAGAACCTGTGAATAAGACCTTATTTGGAAATAGGATCTTTTTAGATGTAATCAAGTAAGTTGAGGTCATACTAGATTTGGGTGGCCCCTAAATCCAATGTGGCTGGTGTGTTTATATGAAGAGGGAAATCTGGATACAGAAACACAAAGGTCAATGACAGGTCAGAACAAAGGCAGAGATTACAATGATGCCAAAAAATCTTAAAATTTATATGGAACCACAAAGGACCCCAAATAGCCATAGCAAGCTTGAGAAAGAAGAACAAAGTTAGAGGTATCACGTTACCTAATGTCAAACTATACTACAAGGCTGTAGTAATAGAAAACAGTATGGTGCTGACATAAAAACAGACACAGATCGATGCCACAGAACAGAGGGCTCAAAATAAACTCATGCCAATATGATTGATTAATCTATGGCAAAGGATGTAAGAACCTACGATGGGTTAAAGACAGTTCACTCAATAAATTGTGTTGGGAAAATTGGACAGATAATTGCAAAAAATGAAACTAGATCATCTTTTTACACCTCTACAAGGATAAACTTTACAAAGATTAAAGATTTGAAGGTAAGACTTGTAACCATAAAACTCTGAGAAGAAAGCATAGGCAGTAAACTCTCTGACATTTTTCTTTGTAATAGTTTTTCAATGTACTTCCTCAAGCAAGGGAAACAAAAGAAAAAACAACGGGACTACATCAAACAAAATTTTTTTTTGCACAGCAAAGAAAACAGTTTATAGAATGAAAACAACCTACTGAATAGAAGAAGATGTTTGCCAGTGATACATCCTATAAGGGGTTAATATCCAAAATGTATAAAGAACTCATGCAACTCAACACCAAAAAAATCCAATTAAAAAATAGGGAGAGATATTTGCCAAAAATAGGACATACTGATGACCAATAAATTCATATAAAGATGGTCAGTGTCACTAATCATCAGACAAACACAAATTAAAACCACAGTAAGACCTCACCTTACATTCTGGTAGTCAGAATGGCTACCATCAATAAATCAACAAACAACAAGTATCGGCTAGGATGTGGAGAAAAGGGAACCCTTTTGCACTATTGGTGGGATTGCAAATTGCTACATCACTGTTGAAAACAGTATGGACTACTGTAGGACCTAGCAATTTCCCTTCTGAGTATATATCTGAAGAAATCCAAAATACTTATTTGAAAAGATATATGTACCCCTGTTTTCATTGCCGCATTATTTACAACAGCCAAGATGGGCAACCTAAGTGCCCATCTGTAGGAAAGTGGATTAAAAGAGCTGTGGTACATATATACAACGGAATATTACTCAACCATAAAAAAGAATGAAGTCTTCCCATTTGCAACATCACTGATGGACAAGAGGGTACTATGCTCAGTGAAATAAGGCAGAGAAAGCAAAATACAATATGATTTCACTATATTTGGAATCTAAAAAACAAAATAAACAAACAAAACAGAACAAACTGACGGTTGCCCGATGGAAGGCAGTCGGGGTCTGTGTGAAGAGGAGTAAAGGATCAGGAAGAACAAACAGGTGGTTACAAAAGCGCCGCGGGGATATAAAGTGCCGCACAGGGAACGTAGACAATAATATTGTAGCAACTGTGTGTGGTGCCAGGTGGGGACTGGACTCACTGTGGAGGGGGGTCACTCCATGATCATATCATTGTCTTGCCTCTGTGCTGTACACTTGAAACCAATATAAAGTACTGGGTATCCACTGCAATTGAAAAACAAAGTTGACTCACATGCTCGTGGGGCTGGCAAGTCTGAAATCTGTAGTGCAAGCTGGAAACTCAGGCAGGAGTTGACACTGCCATCTTGAAACAGAATTTCTTCTTTAAAATATCTCCATTTTTAAGGCCTGCAATAGATTAGATAAGGCCCACCTACAGTATTGAGTCATCTCCTTTTCTTAAACTCAACTAATCATAGATGTTAACCACATCTACTCAATACCTTCATAGCAACACCTACATCAGTATTTGATTGAGTAGCTGCTGGGTACTATAGCCCAGTCACCACAAAAAACTACCCACCACAAAGATTGCCAATCCTGGCTCAAGGATAATTCTGCCATTATCCTCGAATGGGCCCCGTCCCCCAGGTGCTGGCTGAGTCAGCTGTTCAGTCCACAGTTGCTGTTTTCTGACCCCACTCTCCTCCACCAGGGAGCCTCTGGAAATGGTTTCATCCTCTTATTCCTGGGCCCACAGCTGGATGCTCAGTATCAGATAATTATCAGGTGGTGGCCTAAGATATTCAAGAATCTCGTGCTTGATCATTCCCACGAGCCCAACTCACACTTCAGAAGGAAGCATTCTGCAGACAACACAACCATAACAATGGTCCCAAACACAATGGCTTTATTCTTGAGCCACATAAACCCCAAGAGCACAGGCCTTGAGATATACCTGAGCTCTGCCATTATGCAATGGTATTCACGCAAAATAACATCCTTGGAAAACTTAGTATGGGTGCTCGCCTTGGGGGTGAGGTTCACCAGTCATGTCAGAATTCTCATTCCACCATAGGGTGACTATTCTGCCCAATAATTTAGAGTTGGTTTTCAGGCCCTTGGTCATTTGGAGGGCTGGGACACAAGTAAGGTAGCCTCTTATATGATAGGAACCAAAACATCCAGTGTTAATATACACAGCCATAGAAACCTGTATCTATATGTACCCACTCATCCATTCATCCATCAACCATCCATTCGTGCACTGACGCATTCCTTCTATCCACACATCCACCCATCCATCATACATACATACATACATTCGTCATCCATATCCCACCCATCATCTATTCAGTTACCTGTCCATCACCCGTCCACCTATCCATCACCTGCACATCACTATTCCAACTATCCACCCACCCACCCGTCCATTCATCCATCCAAGCATCTCTCTATGCAAAACATTTCCATCTGCTCCAGTGCTGTTCTACTTGCTTGCCAATAAAAATAAGGTCTTGATATTCTAATCTGTTGACATACCAAATAAAAACGATCTTCAGTTCGGCATTACAAATATAAGCACACAGTTGTACCATGCCTTCAGGCAGCCTCCACCCTCAAAGTCAGAATGGTGAGAGGTATCTGAAAACTTCTTGTCATTCTCTCCAGTCCTGACTTGTTCTATTCAACTAGTAGGAAGACGGGGGCCCCAAATCAATTCCAGAAGATACCGAAGGCTCTTCTCTCCCAACGCCAGAAGCTTTGGAGAACCTAACTGCTATCATGGCCTGCCCTGCTTTTCAGAATATCCAGGAATGCAGATTCTTGAGTAATGGATTTCCCCAGACCACAGCAAAGTACAAAATAGTGTTTTATTCCTGCAGCAAATATATTGAGCATCATGTATTAGGAACATAATATTTGCCCTCCAACAGTTTCTGGTTATTACATCCAATGTCTAAGATATTCTAATATGCAAATGTTTGGGGGGTAAATATGAGGGGCCCCTTAACACAGCATGGGAGTGCGACTGAAGATTGGCTTCGTGGTCAGAGAGAAGAACACAGGCACAGGTTTGGGAGAGACAGCAGCAGCGTGCTTAGGGGCCCGAGGGATGACTGGAGCGCAGCGAGCCTGAGGGGCAGAGAGGAGAGAGGAGCGTCCAGGCCAGTCCAGGCAAAGACTAACCACAAGGCCTTTGAAGGTTTGCAGTTCTAGGAGCAGCAGAATTAGTTTTGCATTTTATTTTACCCCCAGTGTTTTATTGTTATAAAATTTCAAATACACAGAAAAGTTGAAAAAATAGAACAGTCAATAACCAAAGACTTTGTCAACTTAGATTCAACAGCTGCCTACATTTCCTACCCCTCTTTTAGTGGGCATTTGGGAAGCTGGGGGTGTCTGTGTACTGAGTGAGTAGCAGATATCATGACCATCGGCTCCTGAACACTCATCACGCATCATGAAGACTAACGACCTCCTCCCACCTCATCACGCCTAACAAAGTGGGCAATGATCCCTAGTAACATTCAGTGCTAAGTCCACATTCAAATTTTTCCAGCTGTCCCCAGAGAGTCCTTTAGAGTTTGGTTTGGAGTACTTCCAGATGCCACCTAAATTCACTCATTGCATGTGGAGGTCAGGTCTCCAAAGTCACTTGTAAACTAGAGCCACACTGTTTTTCCTAATACAGGGACTTCCTGAAGATGGCAGGTCCCTGAGATGTTGAGAAATGTCCCACATTCTGCCCCACATTCTGGATTTGTCTGATTGCTTCTTTATGGTGCCCTTTGGTTTCTTCCTTTATTCCTTGTATGTCTTTCTTTTTTTATTTTAAAGAAGAATCTCCTTTTTTTTAGATATTTTTATTTTTACTTATTTTTATGGAGGGGGAAGGGAGGGAGAAAAAGAGGTAGAGAAACATCAACATGTGGTTGCCTCTCATATGGCCTCCACTGGGGACCCGGCCCACAACCCAGGCATGTGCCCTGACTGGGAATCGAACCGGTGACCCATGCTCAATCCACTGAGCTACACCAGCCAGGGCAGTTTTCCTTGTATTTCTTATAAACTGAATAATCTGGAGCACTCATGAGATTCAGATTAAACATTTTTTTTCAAGACTACTTCATCAATGACATTATGACTTTTGTGTCACATCGGGGGCACAGGATGCTGGTGCTCAATCTCCATGACACTAATGTCCACATGGACAAGATGGGGAACCGACAGGGCAAAGGGTGGGTATCCAAGCTACTCTCCAAGGCCCGGGGACCCCTTTGTGCTGTTCCAGCTGAAGTCACCAGGTTGTCCTGTCTCGCTGACCAGTCTGCCCCAAGTGCATCTGTGCTGTTTATGGGCCCCCTGGTGGAACCACACCCTCACCCCCAAAAGCCTGTCCTCACTTCACAGCCTGGAGATCAGGGCCCTCCCGTTTGAATGAACCCAACTCCATCATTCCCTCGGCCATGCTCCAAGCAGGAGGAGCAGGGGTTGCTCAAACCTCCTCATACAAAACACCAAAGGTAAGAGCTGGTGGACTCTGTAACCTTGGGAAAGGAGGCTTCTTGCTAAACACCCCACAGCTACAACAAAGGAGGAACTGTTCCTCTGCAGGACACAGAGATTCATCTATCTGCCTTGTTGCCTTTTCTTTCTTTCTTTTTTTTTTTTTTTTTTTTTTTTTTTTTTTTTTTTTTTTTTTTTTTTTTTTTTTTTTGGTCAACATTGATTCATAGGCAAGTTTTGGGAAAATGGAAGAGCAGCATGTAATTTACAGGCTGGCTTGATCTTCAGTGTATCACATGCACACACACACATACACACACCCATAGGGAAATGACAGTGAGCAACTTGAGAACTACTTTCAAAACTCTCTGCCAGGCGCAATATTGCTCATTAGGCAAGAGATGAATCATTAATGATCAGAAATGATCACTTTTCAGTCACACTTTCTTGCATTCTGTGAAGGTGAGTTTGTTTTCACAGTTTTGTGTGTGGATGCTCATGGGGCATCCAGGGTGTGTTCCAGTAAAACGCCCGTGCTCTGCTTTCCCTCCCTCCCTCTTCCCTTCCTTCCTCCCGCCTTCCTTCCTTCCTTCTTCCTTCTCTCCCTCCCTCCCTCCTCCCTTCCTTCCCTCCCTCCCTCCCTTCCTTCCTCATTCTTTCCCATCTCTCCCCCACCTCTCTCCCTCCCTCCCTTCCTTCCTTCTTTCCTTCCTTTCTTCCCTCCATGTTTGGGTTCTTTGAGTAAGGAGGAATTGCTCTAACTAAGGAGAGTTAGAGAGGACTTCCTAGAGGAGGGGAATTTAGGTTGGGATCTGAAGAATCATCTTCAAATGGGAGAAGAATTTCAGGCTTAGAGTAAACAAGAGAAGGTAGCAGGGTTCAGGGCTCCTTTGGAAATACTGAAGAGTTCAGGGTCAGGAGCAGTGTGCACTGGGAGAGGGGAAGGTGGGAAAAGCCAGAACACAGGGCAGCTGGAGCACCAACCTCAAATGAAGGCTCGGTCTGTGGGTGGTTGGGAGCAGCCAGGGGCGCAGGCCAAAGGGGGCAGCATGCCCCAGTCTGTTACAAAAACAAGAACGTTGGTGGCACTACAGGGGCTGGACAGCAGGAGGCAGAGCAGGCAAGGCTTGTGAAACACGGGGGACAAGAGGTAGGAGGCCTCCCCACCCCAGGGATGAGATTTCCCACACGTGCCTAGAGTCCCTCAGCCCTACACAGGCTACCCCACGGAGGCCCTTGCATCAGTGCAGTAGCCCAGGCACCTGAGAAGCAGACATGAGCCAGGAGGAGGCGGAACAGCAGGTGAGAGCCATGGGGACCCCAACAAAGTGCAGCGTCAGGGAGGCCCCACTGGCCTCTGAGAGCAACGGGCACGCAATGTTTCTGTTTCTCACATCCACGCACAGAAATCACCAGTGGGGGGGAAGCCAGCAAAGACAAGAGTCTTACCACAAAATCCTGTGCACTAAGGTCCTTTCACTAATCTTGGTGGTGTAGAATGTGGCAGGAAATAATCGAGCCCCCGAGTAACTCAGAAAGTTACGTACACTGCAGGCCTATAAAAGGTCTGCTTCTAAGGATAGACTCTGGTTCTTTGTTTAAACATGAGGGTTGCATTCTCTGCTGTTTTCTTAAAATCAGACACCACAGGGGAACCTTGCTTCTCCCCCCGACACACACTGTGGGCACGTGTCCCCAGAGGTGCCCAGGGACCCTGCCCCCACCCTCCACTGCGCCCTTCACAGCGTATTGGGGCCGAGCCCCAAACCACTCGACGGGCAATGATGTGCCTGGTTGGAGCCTTAGGAAGGCCTGAAAGTCTCTGCTTTTGCGTTCCTGGGAGACTGGGAGGCCTGAGTGACCTCACAGAAAGGGAGTTAGCGACTCCGGCACCCGTGCCGGGTTCTGTGGATAAGTGTTTATTGTGACACAGCCATGCCCATTGGTATATGCATGCGTCGTCCATGGCTGTGTCCTCGTTACAACCGTAGAGCTGAGTACAGGGGCCAACGGGGTGATCCCAGCCGGTCTCAGAAGACCCTCCTGCCGGCCCCAGGCAATGGGCAGAGTGGGGGTAAGAAAAGGCTTGAAGTCACTGGTTTGGGGTGATTTGTTATGCAGCAATAGATAACTGGAACCTATTTCCCCTGTCCCCCAAATTTCTGGGCTGTGACTGTGAAGATGGAACAAAAAGACAGACCACCAGCAAGGTCAGACACAGAACCATGCTGAACTCACTCCTGAAGCTGCCCGATAGCAAACATAACTGATGGCAGAGCTTTTCTAGAGAAACACCATAACTCATCGTGAAACCAGCTATTAAACCACAGACTTCTGTTTCCTTCACCTCAGACATCACCCTACTCTCTGCAGCAGTTTGACCGCATTTTAGTTTGTGGGTTTTTGCCTTTTAAATAAATCTTATCATTACAAATGCAACAAGTGCCCGCACAGTCCCCCAGACGGGAACTTCTCCTCCCTCTTACACAGAATGTCCGCTGTGTGTTCTTTCAGATGCAAAGAATTCTAGAACGTCTTCTTAAAGAGGTATGCCTGTCATTTCAGAGTGTCTCAAGCTTTAAAGAGAGAGGCACACTGTGAGCCTGGCCATGGTTTCCATGGCTTCCTTGTCCCAAGTCCCTCAGTTATACTTATTCTTAGGGAAAGTGAAAAACCAGGACGTGTGTACTCGTCACATCTTGAGGGAAGAGCTCAGCCCCCTCTTTCCCCCTAGCAGAAGCCACTCCTCACAAGAGACAAATGGCAGGGCCACAGTGGGTGGTACAGAAACCCCTGCAGAGGCCTTGTCAGCAGAGTTGCCCACCCAGGGAGCAGGCCTCCTCGCTACAGAGCGGCCTAGGCAGAAGACCCCAAGACGCCTGTGCTGTGGTGCCAGAACCTCTCCGCGTGCTGCACTGCACGGCTGCAGAGGTGACTGAGGCTACAGACTTGGAAAGAGAAACTGTCCTGGGTTATCAAGATGCTCCCAGTCTCAACACATGCATCCTCAAGAGCAGAGGCCAACCCACACGTGGTAGAAGGTGGCTTCAGAAAAATGGGAAGCATGAAAGAGCTGGAATATGTAAGGGGAATGTGAAGGGGTGCACCACAGGCCTTCAGGAGCCGAGTCGGGCTCCAGCCAAGTGCCGCAACGGACAAGGGACCCAGGGCGGGGCTGAGGCTCTGGGAGCACAGTCTCCCGAACACGCTCAGTCACCCCTTCTGCTGGGAAGAGAAGTCTCAGCACCTCTTCCTCAGGCTGAAAAAAAGCTGCAGTGTTTGTCACATTCTTCTTTCCTTCCAGGGAAATCCAACACATCACTGTGACTCTGCGAGTCCCATTGTGTCTGGTTTTCATGATGCTGCTGTTAAGGAATGAGTTACTTCCTTTATGGAGAAAAAAGAGAGCCAGCCCTCCTGTTCACTGCACACCCACCCACTGAAGTATTACCTGCCTGTGCCGACCTGCTCAGCAAGGTGTTCCTTATTCTAGAAGTTTCCATCCCACATTGACTAGAAAAGTTTTGGTGTCTAGTCAGTGGGATGGTGGCCACAGCATTGCTTGAGAGAACCAGTCCTTTTTGTGGCCCAGGGTGTTGTTGCCAAGGCAACAAAGAGGGATTGAGAGTGACTCAGGTCCTGTCTGCCGTTCTCCAACCACACAAAGAGGGTCCAGTCCCTCTACACTTGTGAACTGTTGCCTCTGTCTCTCATCCTGGCTGCCCACACACCCAGCTGCCTTGTGCTGCCCCTTGCAGTCCCCACCAAGGCCCCTGTGCTCCCAAGGGCTCTCCCTTTCTCTGTTTTCCCCATGTAGCCAGGAGAAAACAGGAGAGGTAGTGAGGGTAACCAGGGGCCTGGAAGGTACATGGTGGAGGCACTGGACCTTCCCAGGTGAAGTCTCCTCTGGGACTGAGATGCTCTGTCCCCTGACCTGAATGCACAGAGCCACCCAGGCCACATTGCCCTATCTTATGTCTATTTGCCTAAGCCTCCCCCAAGCCTGCACAGATCTCCAACATCTATGTGCACTATTTCTAAACTTTACCATGGCCCAGCCAGGGAAACTGAGGCAGGAGTGGAAGGAAAAGTTCTGGAAGGCACACATCTGACTGATGCAGTTAACACTGGATTTTACTGCTTTTAAAAACTATATTATTTTTCTTAATAATACATGCTCAAAACATCAACCCATGTAATAATTAATAAAAATACTGAAAAGAAGAATAACTAACACCGGAAATCATAACACTTGAAAATTCATACAGTCCTTATCTTCAACCAAGGGTTCAGATTTGTTCTAACGCTGTTTGTGTCGGAACACCTGGGCACTGCTAAGACTTCTGTGCCTCGGCTCCAGTCTCTCCGGCCTTTCTGACCAGGGAGTGCTTTGGTGGCCGAGGGGTAGGAGTTCACCGATCTCCTGAGCTCTGGGCCTCAGTGTGTATCCATGTGGGTGCTGTTGACTCTGGCATTCCTGCTAGGATGCATATGGAGTTCTAGAGGACCATCTGCCCCTACAGTGGCTGTCAAAGAAGCTCTGTTTGGCAGAAGCCCTATGGGGATATGTGCCTGCCAGGCAAGGTCCGGGTACTTGGCAGGCCCAGCTCCAATTCTCTGCCACCCTGCCCTCCCCACTGCTGGAGCCAGAGTCAGGACGAAGGGCCACACGAAGTGGCCCAGGGACATGGTTGGATGGGTGTTCAGAAGGAGCCTACAAGGAACTTCTGGCCAAGATGAAGGCATAGGTAGATACATTTTGCTTCCTTGCACAACCAAAAGAAGGACAACCAATTTAAAAACAAAAATCACCAGAACTGCCAGCAAATTGAACTGTATGGAAGTCCAATAATCAAGGAGTTAAAGAAGAAACATTCATCCAGACCAGTAGGAAAGGCAGAGATGTCCATCCAGGGCAGAAAGAATGCATGACAAGATGGCATCTGGCAGACCAGGTGGTCCCACATTTGTGTGCAGATAAACTGGGAAGAACAACTGAAGAACAAGACAGACTGCACAGCCCAGGGTTCCAGCACAGGGAAATAAAGGTTCAAAACCTCTGGCTATAAAAACCTGTGGGGTTGTGGAGGTGAGAGAAACTCCCAGTCTCACAGGAAAGTCCATTGGAGAGACCCACGGGGTCCTAGAGAACGTACACAAACCCAACCACCTGGGGATCAAAACCAGAAAGGGGCAATTCACTTTTGGGTAGTGGAGGAAGTGACTGAAAGTAGGGCAAAAGCCAAGCAAGTAGCATTGTTCCCTCTTTGACCCCTCCCCCACATACAGAGACACAACACAGTGAAGCGGGTTATCCTTCCATGGTCAATACCTGAAACTCCACCCCTTACAATGTAACAGGTGCACTGAGACAAAGAAATATGGCCCAAATGAAAGAACAGATCAAAATTCCAGAAAAAGAACTAAGCAATGAGGAGCTAGCCAACCTATCAGATGCAGAGTTCAAAACACTGATAGTCAGGATGCTCACAGAAATGATTTAGTATGGACACAAAATGAAGGAAGAAGTGAAGGCTAAGCAAAGTGAAATAAAGAAAAATATACAGGGAACCAAGGAAGTGAAGGGAAGGAAACTGGAACTCGAATCAAGGATTTGGAACAGAAGGAAGAAGTAAACATTCAACCAGAAAAAAATGAAAAAACAAGAACTCAAAAAAATGAGGAGAGGCTAAGGAACCTCTGGGACCACTTTAAATGTTTGAACATCCTAATCATAGGGGTGCCAGAAGGAGAAGAGGAAGAACAAGAAATTGAAAACTTATTTAAACAAATAATGAAGGAAAACTTCTCCAATCTGTCAAAGGAAAGAGACATGCAAGTCCAGGAAGCTCAGAGAGTCCCAAAGAAGTTGAACCCAAGGAGGGCCACACCAAGACACTTCATAATTACATTACCCAAGATTAAAGATAAGGGGAGAATCTTAAAAGTAGCCAGAGAAAAAGAGACAGTTACCTACAAAGGAGTTTCCATAAGACTATCAGCTGGTTTCTCAAAAACAACCTTACAGGCAAGAAGGGGCTGGAAAGAAGTATTCAAAGTCATGAAAGGCAAGGACCTACATCCAAGGTTACTCTATCCAGCAAAGAAATCTTTTAGAATGGAAGGGCAGATAAAGTGTTTCCCAGATAAGGTAAAGTTAAAGGAGTTCATCATCATCAAGTCCCTATTATGATATGCTAAGAGGACTTACCTAAGAAAAAGAAGAAGATCAAAACTATAAATATTAACATGGCAACAAATTCACAACTAGCAACAACTGAACCTAAAAAACAAAAAACAAAAACAAATACAAAAACAAACTAAGCAAACAACTAGAACAGAAACAGAATCACAGAAATTCAAATCATATTGAGGGTTATCAGTGGAAAGGGGGAGGAGGGGAAAATGGGGGGAAAGGTACAGTGAATAAGAAGCATGAATTGTAGGTACAAAATAGACGGGGAGGTTAAGAATAGTATAGGAAATGAAAAAGCCAAAGAACTTATATGTATGACCCATGGACATGAACTAAGGGATGGGAACGCTAGAGGGAGGGGGGACGCAGGGTGGAGGGGGAGAAAGGGAAGAAAAAAAACGGGAGAACTGTATACGCATAATCAATAAAATATACTTAAAAAAAGAAAAAGCGTAGGATGATGTCGCATGGACACCTTCAGGGCCTCGGAGCTCCCTGAGGCCAAGGATGAGTGACAAAGTGTTGTGTGAAGGGGAGCGCGGTCTGCCTTGACTTGGGGTCCTTGCCCAGAGAGGCCTGAACAAAGCTGGTGATACAGGGTTGTTGATTTCCAACTGAACCCCCTCCCCGCTCCGATGTCCATCACAGCCACCCAAGGACTGAAAGGGACGGGGAGACTCTTCAAGCACGAGTCCCCACTGTCCACGACAGAGGAAATGTCAACGGCTCTCATGACTGGCACGGGCCTTATAGCTAGAGCTGTCACAGAAGGCCCATGGCTTCCCCTGCCCATGCTGGGTAAGTCAGCCAGATTCCACAGCACACCTTCTAGAAGCTGTACCAGAAGTTCACAGACTCCATGGAGGAATAGATCTCCCACCATCCCAACAGGGGAAACAACAGTGGCTTTACGAAGTGTGAGTTGAGAACACATTCCTGATGACTCCATCAGGCCAGGTAGCATACAGGTTTTGGGTGGTGAAATTCAGAGCAAAAATATAGACTGAAGTCCTCACCTCCCACTCCACACTCACACCACACAGGGACCCTCAAAATCCTCCATTCCTAGGCCTCACCTGGACGTGACAACAGAAGCTCTATAGGAGGGAATGGGCTTCAGAATTTTCAAATCTCCCCAAGTGATTTCAAGAGGCGTTGAAGAGCAGTGAGTTTCAGATGCTCTGAGCCTGGGCCTCACTTGGGATCTTGTCCCGTGCAGATCCCGGCCCGGAGTGCAGAGGCAAAGAATCTGCTGCTGCCGATCTGTGGACACAATCTGAGTAGCAGGAAAATAGACTGATGTTCCTCAGTCTCGTCTTTTTCTTTTATTGTTAAACTCTGTGCTTCCCAGTGGTTAACATAAAAACTGCATGTCCCCCCTTTACTGATATTCGAAAACTGCACAGGAAATTAAACATTACACCAAAACCAAGTGTGAGGATTAAGCCCCAGCTCTTTCTTACCACACTCCTGTGGCTGCAGGGCGTCCTCCGCACCCAGGATCTGGGAAGACAGCCTAGGGCACGACCCTGAGGTTCCTGCCACTCCCCTGCCCAGCCCACACCCAACAGCAAGTAAGAGACAAGCCAGGTGACTTCGAAGGGCCTTTCCAGTGTGACTGGGACTTTTGTGCTTAAATCATTTTTTAATCTCTTCCATCATGTGGCCAGAGGGTCTTTAGCCTCCACTGTGACTTCCAGGAAAGGGGCAGGCCTCTGACACCACTTTGCACCAAGGGCCCAGGCCAGGGTCAGAGACTCCACTGGAAAGGGCCAGATGGTGGTAGTTCAGGCTTTGTGGGCCTAACGCCCTCTGCCACGACTACTCCACCCTGCCACTGGAGCACGGAACCAGCCACAGAAAGTTTATAACAAGTGGGCATGGCTGTGTCCCAATAAAACTCATTCTCAAAAACCAGTGCCAGCTGCCTGTGCCAACCCCTGGCCAAGAGCAGCACTTCTCAAACTCTAACGGCTGCAGGTCACCTAGGGCTCTTATCGAGATGAAGAACCTGAGTGAGCAGGTGTGAGCGCAGTACTGGCCAATAGAAATACAATGTGAATCATGTATGTAATTTCAACATTTCCTGGTGGCAACAGTTTTTAAAAAATTATAGGAGCCCTGGCTGTGAGGCTCAGTTGGTTGGAGCATCATCCCCTACACCAAAAGGTGGCAGTTTCCATCCCAGGTCAGGGCACATGCCCAGGTTGCAGGTTCAATCCCTGGTTGGGGCACATACAGGAGGCAGCTGATCCATGTTTCTCTCTCTCCCCCTTCTGCTCTCTCTAAAATCAATAAACATATTCTCAGGTGAGGATTTTTTTTTTAAGTTAAAAGAAACGGGTGAAATTTATATTTATATATTTTATGTAACCTGATATACCTGAAATATTCTCATTTTATTATGTGGCACTAGCCACATTCAAGTGTCCAACAGCCACACGTAGATGGTGGCTGGGGAGACGCCTGGGGCTGCACGTGGGGCCCGCGACTCCGCGGTTCTGACGGGCTTGCTGGCCGCGCTGATGCTGCTGGTCCAGGGACCTCGCTTTGAAGCAAAGGCTTAGAGAGCTCTTCTTTCTGCTTGGCAGGTGAGACAGTTGTGCAGCTTTTACACAATTTTCTGCAGAATATTAGTAAATTGTGTACCTATCCTCAAATAATTTAAATGCTTGAAGTCATGCCTTAGAGACCATGCAGCTTCAGGTTCATCACTGGGGTCACTGTGGGTTATTATCAGAGTAATATTTCTCAAATGCTCTCACTGTTGGTTTTACAAAGAGCCCAGTGAATGGAGGCCCTGTGTCTGTGTCATATAAAGGAAAAGACTGCTCTCAACAGAAAATGGCAGACCACCTTCACATTGTGTATTAGTCAGGGTTCTCCAAAGAAACCAAACCCACAGAAGATAACAGACAGATAGATGGCAAGTACAGGTGATTTATTACAAGCAATTGGCACAAACGGTTATGGAGGCTGGAGGGCCCACATCCTCCTGTCTGCAGGCAGGTACGCTGGTGGGCCCCCCATCCCCCCCACACACATTCCTGAGGGGCCTGTCACCAGGGCTCGGAGCAACCTTTCCCTAGGGCTGGTCCATGTTCTGTCCACTCCTGTCTCACTGGGTCCTCCCCTCAAACCCGGCACGTGCCACTCTGCATCTGTAGGACCCCAGCACACATGCCCACGTCTGAGCCTTTTATACCCGTTTTCCTGGAAGTTGGCACCCCGTCCCCTCAGATTCTCTAAGGCTCTACCAGGTCTCCCTTCATATGTCAGGAGCTGGGATGCCCAAGGTTTCCCAGAAGCAGGTCCTGAGGTGGGTCCCTATAAGGGCTCCCAGGCAAGACTGTGGTGGCAGGCGAGCAGGACACAGACAGAGAATAACAAAGGGACATGTCACCTCAGGCCAAGGATGGGGTACAGACTTTTAGCCCAACCCTCAGGGACCTGAGCGGAACCCCTTGGAGTTTGGACGAGGCTTTCAAACTCCCACACGATGAGTGTGGGGGGGAAGCAGAGACCACAAGTCCCAGGGCCTTCCTGCACCTGTGCCTTGAGCAAAACGGCTTCAGCAACCCAAGGGCAGCTCCAGGGCGGCCCCCATGGAAAGTGCTGCCCAAAGCTCTGGCAAAAGCACACACGAGCCCAGAGGGCGGAGCAGAAACGGTAGCCAGACCCAAGAGGGCCTGGCCAGAGCCTCTGCAATCAAGAGTCTCCCAAGACCCTCGGCACAGAAGATTCTCAACCGTTTGTGGACCAACTGTTTGGGGGACAGGACAAAGCTCACCTGTGCTTTATCACGCACACGGCACCCCCTCTGACCCACACTCAGATCCGGGGAGCTGGTGGCTCATTCACTTCCATCACTGTTACTCTCTGAGTCGCCGACATCCAAGCCAGGCCGTGTGCCTGTTTCATCATCCCCTCCAATGTGCTCCAGTGAACGTGGTTTCTTATCTTCAAACATCTCTTTATCTCAGTGGAGAAAATAAAAAACTCTTCTCCTGGCAAAAGGCTCTGTGGAAAATGTCAGTCTCTTTATGATGTCACCCAGGTGGGCGACATGTGAGATGTGAGATGTGGTTAGTGCTGGTGGCTGGGTTGCCCCTGCCTGGGCTTCCTTCTCTGTGGGGGAACAGAGCCAGCACAGGAAAGCCTCCCTCTTTCCACGGCTGCAAGGGCCTGGCACGTCCCCAGAGCCAGCCTGTGCCACCGTGTACCCTGCACCTGCTCCACACAATGCTGGAAGACACACCTCAACAACAAAAACCCTCTATAAAAAATTGGGTTTATTGACATCCTTAATTGTGCTGGTAAATGGCTCTCTGAGAAAGGAAAGAGGAAGAATCTCTGATGCATAGTGTTTGCTGATATCCTTGACAGATCTCAAGCTCCCCGCTTGGACAATTCCTCAATGTTCACTCACTCCTTGGCTCTCAGAAGCACAAGGATGACGGTCTGTGTGTTAGGAAGGGTCTGGGTTGCCCTGGCCAAGTGACTCAGTCAGTTGGAGCATCATTCTATGCATCAAATCACTGTAGGTTCGATCCCTGGTCAGGACGCATATCTGCGGTGAGGGTTTGATCCCTGAAAGGGGCAGAAATGGGAGACAACCAATCAATGTTTCTCTCTCACATCTATGTTTCTCTCTCTTTCTCTTCTTCTCCACCTAAAATCAAATGTATCCTTGGGTGAGGATTTTTTTAAAAAAGGATCTGGGTTATCTGCATTATTAATTTGTCCATACCTCCCTCAGGGCAACTTGTGTTTTATAGACATTTAATGAATGTTAATGAATGAGTTGGGGTTTACTTTTCTTTTGAGAAAAGCAAACTTTATTTACTAATCTTCTTGAGGAAATCATCTTGGAATAAGAAGTTAATGTCACCTGTCACCCTGCACAGCCTGCAGCTCACTCATTGCTCTTCCGGGGCGTCCAACCCATGACTTGAGGCCGCATGCAGCCCAGGATGGCTATGAATGTGGCCCAACACAAAAGTTTAAATTTACTTAAACTTTTTTTTGCTCATCAGCTTTCGTTAGCATTATGTGTTTAACGTGTGGCCCAAGACAACTCTTCTTCTTCCCTTGTGGTCTAGAGATGCCAAAAGTTTGGAGACCCCTAAGAGAGGTGGTCTCTCTTCTCTCTCCCCGATATTAACTCTCCATCGATGGTGAGTCGGCATACTGGCCACGGAGGACGCAGACTCAAGACAACTGCATGTCTTTAAAACAGCACGGTGCTGGGAAGGATGTGGGCGCAGTGAGTAGAGGACACAGGCAAGGGCTGAGAGGACAGCAGGGTGCCACCTCCGTGGCTGGGCGCATGAGACGGTTAAACATGGAGGCTCCACACAGCGCTAGCCAGAGCTTCTCTACTCTCAGGTAGAGATAGAGGGATATTCAAAACTATTTATTACAAAGTCACAGGATAGAAACACCATCTGCTGTGTGTTGAGCATTTATGTATTGGGCACTGTGCTACAGGCTTACATATAACATGGCATGTTGAAGACACATGCAAACCTCTGAAGAAGAGGTGTTGAGCCCCCTTCTACAGACGCGGGCACAGATGCTCTGCAAGAGCGCGCCCAGGCCCAGGCGTGCGGATGCCAGAGCCACGGCAGCCCGGTCCTGATTCCTGCTCTGCCCACAAAGCCTCACACCTCATGCAGGCAGAGGAGCAGGGTCAGCAGGACAGTATTCTCCTCTGAATCCAATATTTCTTCTGTTCTAGTTGTTTATCCCCTCACCACTGCCAAAACAAACAAATAAACAAACATACAAACAAAAAGAATACGAAGAAAATGTCATTTTCCTCTGAGATTCCCGGAGTGTAGCGGGGGGCTGCCTAAGCCCACCGTGGCCTGGGAGCTCGTTTCTCCAGAGTTCCCCGGCCCCACGGTCCTAGTGCGCAAAGAAGTACCCGCGACTTGACACCCCCTCTTCTCCTTGCTGCCTGGCCCCGTATCTCCCCCCGCAGGCTGACAGCACGAGCCTCCCAGACACCTCCTGACACCCAGGCTCGCCCTGCAGCGGCCAGTGGCCTTGGGCCTTGACTCTGGAAGCCACGAAGTGCAAGGGCAGGACTTTGCCTCTGACTGAATCACCTTCAAATCCTTCCTGTTGTCACAGAAACCTGGAGGTGTTAGAGTATCTTAGGGGATCCCCTAAACCACCTCAGTCTATGAAAGGGGAGAAGACACTCAACAAACACGCTGTGCTGGGCAATGAGCTCCAAATCCCCATGCATGCCCCACTTTGCGGCGAGTCCTCTGCCTTCTGGAGAGACCTGTCAAACCAAGGCCTGCCTGCTGCAGCTCTCATGCTGGGGGACGCCAGTGCTGGGGGACCCCCGTGCTGCGAGAGACTGAGGCCAACTTCCAACTCACCTCCCATAGGTGCAGCGACCACAGAAGAGAGAACAGGACACACACTCCACACTCAGAGGGGAAGGCAGAACCCACCCTCGAAAACCATGGCCCTGTTGTAGGAGCAGAGCAATACATTTAGTTCAGCAGGATGTTTGTGGGTAAATCAACATTTTACTGTAAATAAAATTCTGCCAACTAGGGAGTTTAAGCTGAGGATTGTGAAAGTTTACTTTGTTTGCATGTTGGCAAGAAATTTCTTTAAAACAAACTTAGCATGACCCTTGTTTCAAAGACAACCATCACACTGAGGGCTAGGGTGCCTTTGGGTACAGGGTCTCGTCAGGGGCTTGGGTTGGAGCACAAAGAGCTCGGAGACCCTTCTCCCTGAGCAGCCCGGTGGCAGCAGACAGCCACATTGCCCCTCATGTCTGTGTGGTGCTCCCACTGGTTCCCCTGGGCCCTGGCACCCAGCTGAAGTCTTTTTATGACAGGCTGCCACTCCAAACAGACCTGTTGGCTGGTACTCACAAGTTCTTTAAATCA
Organism: Micronycteris hirsuta; assembly: GCA_004026765.1. Lineage (NCBI taxonomy): Eukaryota > Metazoa > Chordata > Mammalia > Chiroptera > Phyllostomidae > Micronycteris > Micronycteris hirsuta. Next base: position 7,885 of record PVJI01002152.1, on the reverse strand, counting down.
ACAGCTAACCTCGCACTCTGGGAGTAACCAGTGAAGGACTGTGTTTACTTCAAGCTGCTTTACCTGCACAGTAAATACCCATCACGTGTTGCTGCCCCTGTGTATGAGAGGGGACCCCCCAAAAGCCAGCCGTATCTTCTGGAGGGCAGGCTCCTTGTAGTACAGGCTTCCCCTGCTTGGTGAGTGTTCCTAGGAACCCATCTGTATCAGGGTGCCAGCTGGCACTGTTGTGAGAGGCTGATTCGGCTTCAGTGAATTTTTTTGAAGACTCTTTCAGTGCGTTTGCCCATTTCATGATGGGTGATTTACAAATGCACCTGCCCACACTGCACTGAGTGTTCAGCAGTTTTGGACTGAAAACGGCATGACCTCTGTGCCTTACCCTCCCTATTCACCTGCTCTCATCCTGAGTGACTTTTTTTTGTTTCCTCAGATAAACCAAAATCCTCGAATGGAAACATTCTGCCATTTTGGAGAGGTGAAACAAAAAAAATGGTAGAAGCACTAAAAGGCAACCAAATCGATATGAGCTCAAAAATTGTTTCGAGCTGTGGAAAAAAACATCTCAGTAGGTGTATTGTAACAAATAGAGAGTACTTTGAAGGTGACTGAAGTTTAAACGTGTAAGAATAAATATACAACTTTTAATAAACAAATTCTAGGGTTTTGTGGACCCCCTGTATGTCTAATCTCGCCTCTTGCTCACTTTTGCTGAATTGTATTATTACTCCTTCTGTCAGTCAACAAACCTATGTGACCAGGTGCCAGGCCTGTGTTTGGAGACAGCCCTGTGGGAAGACAGCATCACCTGCCGGAGAAGAACCTCTGCAGAGAGAGACAGACTGTGATTGGAGGACATGTGGCCATGTGTAAAGGAGGAAACTTGGTCACACCGTCACTGCTGCTCTTTCCACTGAGAGGTAGGGTCCAGGTTGTCTCCCCCTGAATCTGGGCTGGCTTGTGTAGCCTATCTGACCAGTAGAAGTACAATGTATGTGACTTATGGGAGTTCTAGACTAGGCAATAAAAAGCTTTGAGGCTCTGTGTGTTTCTCTTAGAAGACTGGTTCTCAAGCCACCCTGGCTTGGAACACAGGTGTCATGCCATGAGGCTGCCCCAGCCATGAGAGAGGCTAGCCGTGGGTGCTCCAGTCAAGAGGGTGTGGGTGTTCCTGGAAGAAGTAGTATCTCAGGTGGTAAGATGGGAGGAATTTCTCAGAAAGAGAAAGCCCTACCTGAGCTGCCAGCCCACCTGAGGCACCATCTTGGATAGCTACTCAGTCAAGACTTCAGATGACTGTTGCCCCAGATGACATCTATTGCATCTACATAGGAGACTCCAAGTGAAAGGACCCAGCCAGGCCATTTCCCAGTTCCTGACCTGAGACATCGGGAACAAAATTAAGTAATGGTTTTAAGCCATTGAATTTGGAGTGGTGTCATGCTGCAACGAATGATCAAAGTACTATGGAAGCAAATATCATGGCTACCTCACGGGGATGCTGGGAGAGGAAATCCCAGGAAGGCTTCCTGGAAGAAGTAGTATCTCAGGTGTTGAGATGGGAGGAATTTCTCAGAAAGAGAAAGTAGCACAAGTGAAGGGCCAGCAATGAGAGGGAGTTTCACTTCCCTGGGGATATGGAGTCTGTGGGAGGGGAAAGAGGGAAGATGGTGAAGCTATTAGCAGAGATGAGCTTATACCTGCTGGGCTGACCACAGCACATAGTTGAAGGGGCTTCCTGTGCTACCATCCAGCATCTCTAGAAGGACTGCAGAAGAAAGCACTCGGTGGCCTTGGCGCAATCACAGCTGGTCTGCAGCAGCAGCTGATGAAAGGTCCCACAATCCACCATCTTCCAAGGCCATCCTTAGATACCCATCACTGGGAGTTGGGGCACATAGACTTCCCCTGAGAAAGAACAATGAGTGTAGCCGGAGTACATGGGTCCCACTCCAGTGGACAAGACGCAGCACTTCAAGCCACAGGTGTTGGTCAGATGTCATGTTTGAAGCACTGATCCTAGAGAAGGTCCCGAAGCCAAGAGGAAAACTAGCTAGAACAAAAGGTGTGATACCGAAGATTCAGACCCTACAGCAGGAGCAGCACCATCACGGGGGACAGGTTCCAGAGCTGACAACAGAGGTGATTCTTTGGGCTTTAGGATCCATGAAAGCCAAACTATGACACTTCAGGACAACTTAAAGCGCTGCTTCTCAAATTCTGTTGGGCACTACTCACCTGGGGATTGAACTGAATGAAACATGCAGCCCAGGATTCGAAGTTCCTAACAAGCTCCCAGGTGGGGTCCGTGCTGCTGCAGGTCCAAGAGCCACACTTCAATCAGCAGGAATTTAGAAGTTTCCTGGGAAGAGGGACCATCATTTACCTGAACACCAGCAACAACTTAGAAAATGGAGACCTTGTCCACAACTAAAAAAAATAAAATAAAATAAAGCCACACTCTCTATTCCACAAAGCAGCTTTAAAATTGAGACCAAACGTAATGGTTTATGACTGTGATTGTATTATCATAGCTGAGTATTAGTGTTCTATTCACGCAGAACAAATCCCATAAACTTAGCAGCTTCTGACAACAGCTACTTAATCATCTCCCAGCTCTGTGGGTCAGCAGTCCAAGCAGCTGGTACGCTCCTCTGCGGGCACCGTGTGAAGGGCAAAGTTGGGGTTCCCATCGGGAGGCACTGAGAAGAGGCATTTTCAACTCCTTCATTCCTCTCAGCTGCAGGAGACTGAATTCTCCCCTTTCTTCCCAGCGGTCAGCAGGCTTGCCCTCAGCAACCAGAAGCTGCTCACAGGTCCTGTCCCTGGTCCTGCCATCGCAAAGCCAGCAACAGGAAGCCGCTCTGCGTCAAACCTTTCTAGCGTTCCTTTCTCTGGCCTTCCAGAGAAAACTCTCTGCTCTTAAAGAATTTGGGATTAGTTTGGGTCCACTCATACTGTCTCCCATTTTCAGGTCAACTAAAGAGCAACCTTAATTATATCTGCAAAATCCCTTTGGCTCTACAAAGTAACCTGATCCTAGGAGTAACTCAGAGCTCAGGTTTTGGGACTGTCCTGAAATTCATCACCACAAGCTGGAAATGGTTCCTTAGGCAAAACCTGCCCAGCAGGCATGTGAAAACAAACTGAAAAGGACAGTCTTGAATCACATAATCAGAAGAGAACCTGAGACCAATTTTCCACTCAACAAAGAGAAGCCAAAAAAAAAAAAAGTAGGGCCTCTCGCTTCAGCAAACCAAACCAAAAGTCCGAGATCAATTTGTATTACCACTGAAAAGTCTTGGGTCAGGTAAAGAAAAAAATCTAGTAATACTTTCTGTTTTCTGAAAATACTCTATGTCATCAGCAACATCTAAAAATTATTGAGTAGTTTATACCTGCAAAGCGAAATCTATGGATCAATTTGAGGAGAACTGGTGTCTTGGAGCTGTTGACTCACCCAGTCCAGAAATATGGCCTGTCTCTGTGTAGTCAGGTTTTTTAAAAATGTCTCTCTCAAGCAATGTTCTGCAGTTTTCTTTCTGTGAACAGAACTTGTGCACCTTTTTGATAAATGTATTTTTAAGAATTTTATTTGACATTATAAATGGGATGTTTAATGTCATTTCCAATCGTTTGCTGCTAGTCTATAACATGTGATTAATTTTTGCATACCAGTCTGTATCCTGCACCTCGTACTGGTAGGTGTGTAGATCACTTGAGATTTTCTATGTAAGCAACCATGCCATGCTCAAATACAGAGAGTTTCACTTCTTCCCCACCAATTTATGCCTTTTACCTCTTTTTCTGATTTTACTCCCATAGCTAGGTTCTCAGTGCATGTTGTTGACTACAGTGATGAGAGAGCATACTTCCTTATCGTGTTCCTGATCTTAGAAAGTATTGGTATTTCAACAGTACGTAGAGTACTGGGTTAACTCTAGGGTTTTCACAGATGGCCTTTAGCAGATGAAAGCAGTTCTTTTCTTTGTTTAACTTGCTGGAGGATAAAACGATTGCACAATCATAGTAAGATATATGACCATTCTTCTCTCAGCAATTTATTGATCATTATCAGTAAACATGTCCAGGAACTGAATGTTATCATTTACCTTAACCTAATAGCTATTTATATGGTACATCATTACGTAAGTATACTGAAAATTATACATGATGCAAGTCTCAAAAAATTTAAAAGATCTGGAAATATGTGAAACAGTTTCTCTGACTGCAAAATAATTAAATTAGAATCAATAATAATAATATGTCCAGGAAAACCTATTTGGAAATTAAACTATACACCTCTAAATAATGCATATTTCAAAAAAGAAATCACAAACAATTTAGAAACTATTTCAAACTGAACAATAATGAAAATATACAATCAAAATATGGACACAGCTACCAGTGGCTTGAGGGAAGTTTACAGCTTTAAATACTTGAATTAGAAAAGAGGAAATGTCTGAGATCAAGTTTGTACCTCAAGAGGCTCAAAAAAAGCAACACAGAGAAAACTCAATGCAAGTAGAAGGAAAGAAATAATAAAGATCAGAAATCAACAAAATAGAAAACAAACTACAAAGAAATTGAAAGCTAAATCCTAGTATTTTAAAAACAACAAAATAGATAAATCAATAACTGGACTAATCAAGAAGAAATTATAACAGAATATGGATCATCAATGTCAAGAATGAAAGACTGGTTATCACCTTTTTTTTTTAAGATTTTATTTATTTATTTATTTTTAGGCAGAGGGGAAGGGAGAGCGAAAGAGAGGGAGAGAAAAATCAGTGTGTAGTTGCCTCTCACATGCCCCCAGCTGGGGACCTGACCCACAACCCAAGCATGGGTCCTGACTGGAAATCAAACCAGTGACCTTTTGGTTCTCGGGCTGGCACTCAATCCACTGAGCCACACCAGCCAGGCTGGTTATCACTTCTGACATTTGAAATATTAAAAGGGAAAAAAAGAAATATTAAATGGGTAATTAGACAATTTTGTGAACAACTTTATGCCAAAAAATCTGTCAATTTAATGAAATGGATAAATTCCTTGAGAGATTCAGCTGACCAAACTTTACACAAGATAAAGAACAAAATAGGAATAGCCCTATACTTGCTAAAGAAATTGAGTTTGTCATCACAAACCTTCCTACCGAGGAAACTTCAGGCCTACACAATTTCCTAAGTGAACCCTGTAAAATACTTGAAGAAATGATAACACCAATAGTACCCAAACTCCTTCAGGAATAGAGGGGGAGAGAACATGTCCCCACATGTTTTCTGAGACAAGCATAACATCAACATCAAAAACATAACAAAATAATATTTTTAAAAAGGACTTTAAGCACTAAAGTTAACAAGTTAACACTCTCATGAGAGTCTCAAAGTCTAAGCCAGCTCAATTGTATCAGAAACGAGTGACTTAAGCCAATGAGAACATCAATTCCGAAGTCATGATATTAAACTTCATTCCATGATGTCTATAAGAGCTTGCCATATTTGGGAATACAGTAGCCCCCACCCCCAGCCCCTTTATCTGTGGTTTCACTTTCTGTGGTTTCAGTTACCTGCAGTAAACTTTGGTCAAAAAATATTAAATGGAAGATTCAGAAATAAACAATTTATATGTTTTAAATTGCATACCATTCTGAGAAGTAAGATGAAATTTTGTGCTGTCCTGCTCCATCCCTTGGGATGGGAATCATTCCCTGGTCCAGCATCTCCACACTGTACACACTACTGCCCACTGGTCACTTAGTAGTGCCAGTTATCAGATCAACTGCCGTGGCACCTCAGTGTTTGTGTTCATGTGACCCTTATTTTACTTCATAATGGCCCCAAAGTGCTGGAGCAGTGATGCTGCAATTTGGGTATGCCAAAGAGAAGCCAGAAAATGCTTCCTGTAGGTGACAAAGTACGTATGTAGAAGAAAAAGGCAGAGCATGTGTGTGCGTGCGTGCGTGTGAGCACATGTGTGTGTGCACGTGTGTGTGTGTGCACATCCACAGGGGGTCTTGGAATATACCTCCCAAATAAGGGGGAACGACTGTAAATGATTTTTTAAAGGAAAAAGTTAACTCTGGGGAAAAACACAGAAACAAATGATTGGTTTTGCAGAAATCCAAATATGAACTAGTACCCTGGAAAACTATGTGTGTTAGTAAGGAATCTGTAAAAGAATGATATAGAAAACTCCAGGAGGAAATAAGCTATGCTCCTTTTTATTGGCGTATAGTGCAAATTTTGTAAAAGTGCACATGCGAGTCCTTTGAAGGAAGCACCGCAGTTTCTATTTTGGCAAATGCTCTTCCTGTGGTTTCCACTACGTAGCTATGACCTTTCGGCTAAGAAGACAGGTGATAGTGAAGTGAGAACGTCTTTACCTAGTCATGAAGAGCCAGCATGTCACCTGGAGGGTAAAACTCAGCTCAACAAGGGTCTGTGGCCACGTGGACATGCTCGGCCTCCACAGGGTGACTCCTAGGGCCCTGAGAGAGACACACGACAGCTGTTGGAAATCAGCTGAACATTCGGGTTCCTCCTCTGACACAGGACTGTGGCCGCAGTGTGACAGCACTGGTGCTCGTAAACACAGCACAGAACTTGCACACAGCTGACACAGAAACAGGCACAAGGAGTCTGGGGTGCGGGCTGCCAGCCCAGGCCGTCCCGAGAGCAGCTCCTCCTGTTCCCTGACAAGATCATTGGAAGCAGAGAGTAGGTTTACAGTTTTTAGAGACTTTGATATTCCTGCAACATCGAACTGAGTGCTCATTGGTTAGTAATTCATGTTCGTGGTTTTTTACAAAAGAACTAGTCCAAGAAAGATTGGGGAAAGTTACACCCCCAGGTCCCTCACCACAGCTTGGTGGACGCCCTGTCCCAGACCAGCAGCTCCAAGTGGGGTGTCGTAGCTCTGAGCTCCAGGAAGTCGAAAGTAATCAGCTACTGATGAAGATGTTTCCTGGTGACACAGTGTCAGTCTTCATAGTTGATGTTTAAAATCGACTTCAATAAATGCTGCGCTGTCCCTCTGCCACCTGGTCCACACCTTCTCCTTCCCCTGTGTTCTGTGAAAGAAGAAGAAGGGCTGGCATCGCAGTCCCAGTTCCTTGGAAATGCCAGGCCCAGGGAGTGCCTGGGCAGTGTGACAGTAGGCGGGTCATCCCCGGAGTGATGCCACAGGGAAGACTCTGGCTGACAACCAGGAGCGGGGAGCTCCAGGCTGGGCTGCTGTTTGCTGCACTGTGGGGAGCTCCTCGCGCTGAGACGCCGAGAGTGCAGAGGCTTGCTCCGCTCACACAGTGCGTGGTGCTTGAAACGCCTTTGTTCTTCCGAGTCCACCCAAGCTCCACTTAAGTGTGGCCTCCTGCAGATGCAAACTGGAAACGAGGCGGCTCTTTCTCCTGGGGCAACCTCCGCAGCGAGCCTGTGCGAGTCCCAGTCCCGGGGCCCACTGGCAAACAGTTTAATTTCCCACATCCCAGATGTTTTCTTTTTCAGAGTTAACAGGCTGCAGCCTGCTTCCACTGCTCTGAGACGCACCAGCCTCACCTTCCCTCACATTTTCAAGGACAATCAAAAAACCCGTCAACGCTGATATAAGATTCGATTTCCTGAAAAATTCAGCTTGTGGCTAGCCAAGGCTGTCTGTGGAGGGTAAGCTTGCCAGAGAACAAGCTGCGTATTTCTGTGTGTGGGAAGGGATATTTCTAAGCTGGATGGATGTGGGGAAGAGGGAGCAGAACTACAGCCATGCGAGGGTCTGTCTGAATAACAAAGGTCCCTGAGTTCAGAGAGGCTGCACCTGCCAGCAGAGGTACGGGCTGCCACTGGGCCTGGCCCAAGGGCTCTGCCCAGATGCTCTGCATCCCATCAGCCCT